>JAMBLF010001916.1:0-25441 GCA_030578115.1 Leucoptera coffeella
TATCGAACGGTAGATAGTTTTTAATAAGATGAACATCCAATACTTCTTGAGAAAATTAAAACTAAATTTCTTTACTTTTTATATAGTTTTTAACATTATTATGTTGTTTGAAGTTGTAATAAGAATACAATGTAAATAGTCAGCACACACTATACAAGTAATACATGTATTTACAAGTACTACTATTTAGCAGATTACACAAATAGCATACATTTATATATGAAATAGCATATTACGTGATTATTTAAGTGCTTACTCTTTATATGTACGAGTATTGTTGTTGTATCAAAGTGTGTATAAATGGTGTTATGTCAAAATGTGTATGTATAGCAGTGAATAAATGTTTTTCTTTCTTTATTTAGCCTTGAAAACCACTTTTTTTACACATTAGTCCTTATAGTACCCATGAACAGGAATTTATTTCCTAATCGACGTCTGAGTGCTATTTTTTCAGTCAATTGCTCGTAAAATGAGTAGACGCCTACAGACTAAGAAAACTGTGTTTCAAGCCTGTGACTAAGTCATTTATGTAAATGGGGTTAAGTGGATTGGCATCTGAAGACAAAATGAGAACCGAAAGTAATCCTTATTTACAGTATCTTCTTATACTTGCTAAAACTAAAGCTGTTGTTATTATTAAAATATATATGTTATGTATGTATTAATAACCTATGTATAACTTTCATATCGGAAAGTAAATATTCTTTTATATCTTAATAAACTTAGTTATAACGATGTCTCCATAAAATGTCTTTACGTCTATTTGTCTGCCTCATAACTGTTAGTATCCATTAAAAGAATACAACTAACTAGATAAACTTACGTAAGGATGTGTGGAAGAAATAACTTTGGGATACTTAAGAACATTTAGATATTTTTTACATTGTGAAGGTATTCGATCACTCAAATATATTCAGACCGAACAAAATATCAGAGAGATAGATATAGAATAGTAGAGAGATTTTACTGGTATTTTCTGGTTTGACTCCCACTATTTATTTATTAAATCGAGCTCATTGTTTTTGCCTGTACTTATATGTAGTGAAACGGTTAGGTAATATTTATTTATCTGGATAAATCCATCTATATACATTAGCTAACTAGTCTATAAGGTTCGATAACTTCCTGGAGGAAATTGAGTTAGTCAAGTCATTGGCAATCGCTTTAACTGCTGACTAAATAAATGGATTACAGACATACGCATCCATAGATTTGTTACTTCACATCATTTCATATAATATTTACATGGTCATATTTAGCAGTTTTAGGGTAATAAATTACAGGTTAGTGATAATTGTGCTTATATATTGCTATTATATTGTTATTGTGATGCTCAATGTGACAGGTGCTCAAGCCATGCCGCCATTTACAAGCACAAACTATAACCTATTCGGAGAACAGGTTTCCTCACGATGTTTTCCCTCACCCTAATATTTAGAATAATATAGCACATCAAATAAGCCTTTATGTGGGCTATCGCGATCAAATTTATAATCAATTTGGTTTCATTTGTAGTACAAGTGTTATACTTTGATCTTATCATTATCTTGTTGCCGTCCACTGCCACTCAATGGCTTCGAGCACGCAATTCTTAGGCCTCCACTTAGAACATTTAATTCGAGGTGCTTATTTGATAAATGCTCGGATAAGGGTTAATTGTTATTCGTGTTTGACTGTTAAATAAAAGTCACAGTTTAAAAGATTGAAATGTGGCGTGTCGAGCGCCAAATTGAATTATGAGTGTTTTGAGATTGGTTTTTATGTGAAAAACATAGGGAAAATATCTTCCTTCTAGATGTATGTGTGTAATACAAATATTTACGCCTCAAGGTTCCCAAAGGGATAGGCAGAGATTATCGATCGCCACCTGGAACGATCCTGACAAATCTCTCTTGCTTCATTCACACCCATTAATCTTCTCATACATGCTCTTCTGCCTTCACATTACTTACACGCCTTGAGAAGAATGTCTCCAATTTGATCTGTATGTAATTCTGGATACATACACATACACTGGATACATATGTGGTAACTAAAAGTATCTGTATCTGTGATCAGCGATGGAGTTAATAACTGATACGGTGGGTTTTCTGTTGCAGTTATTACGGCTTTAAGCGATCAACAAGACTTTTGTCGTGATAACAGTGGTCACTCAAGGGTTAACCTTTCTGGAATGATCATCTTATGCAGGTGTAAGAACATTTCGTGTTAAAGGCACTGCTATAACTTGACACAATTATAACTTCAGGTATGTTTCCTATTTGTCACTTTAGATAGTTATGCTCTATATTTTTTCGACGCGTATTGTGTATAGATAATATACATATATAAGATACACATTCTCGATACCTAGTTAACATTTACAGAAAAACTCATTGAACTATTCTAAGCTCAGGCTCCAAAATGACACGCGTAACGGAAGCCATCAAACTGTTTGTCATCATTAATTTACAAGTACCAGGACTCGAGTCACGCAATGTTGTAAGCACTGACCACCCTACTATCAATCATTAACAGTTTTGTTTTTATGCCACGCAAATGTGACCACGATTAGTATCAACATTAATAATCCATTATGCGTGGTCAATGACGTGAGTTTATTATGGGGCTTCGATAGAAACTAAACAGATATCTATCTTCTATCATTGTTGCTAGCTAGCGTTCTAGAGTCAATTAAAAGAAGTATAATTTGTACTATAGATTGACAACTTACCATCAATTAAAAAAGGATACAACAATACTGATTACATATTTTAGTAGCATGTTATATCAATAGTTATTTTTTAACAGTCGTGATTTATACTCATTTACTACGTGAGACCGGCCTTAAAATTAATAACAGTTAGAACAGTCTTCCCACGACCACGACCTATGCAACTGGGTCGAAACGTCGGGTAAAATAAAGAATGTACTATATATTTTTTAATTTATCGTGATACGATGCGGTCTCACATAGTAAAGAAAATATTATATCAAATCCATTACTACGAGTAATTCCTTACCCCAGTAAACTACGAGCCTACAAGTGGTTAAATATTGTTGATCGAGTAGTAATTCCTTTACTACGAGCCTACATGAGTAGCGTACATAGTAATTATTATCGTAGTTTAATGGTGAATAAGAAATATTGTCCAATTACTAGCCAGTCAGCTATTATACCCCAGTAAATTTCGTGTGTCCTAGTCTCTTATAAACAAGCTACATTCCCTACTCGTAGCTTTGAAAGCTCAAAAGCTGCATTAGTCGCAAGCTTTCCATCTAATAGTCCGGATGCGAGACCTTGCGCGCCGGAAAGACCTTGGCGATGTTTTACGACACCATGACTTGCAATCCCCATCGAACCTGTCACTGCCATTCCACGATGGATTCGACTTTAATTACTTAATAGCACCTTTGAAAAGTATTGCGAAATATATTGTATATATTATTAAATTGCAATATATATTGTATGTGGTTGAATAGTTTAGAGTTGTTTTGGAAATACTAATTACATAATGGATTTTTTTATCCCTTTCGGTAAGCATAGAGGATTAGGAAAAAACTTCGATTAAGCACTTAAAAAAAAATATAGCTCATGAATTTTAAATTACAAAGTTTGAAACAAAAGATTATAATCTTTCAGAATTTGCACAATTTTATAGGACAAGAAGTGTTATTCAACTCCTTATAAGCACCGATTACTGTTTGTTAAAATTAGTTAAATACTATCCCGAAATTAACTTATTCCCATTGAAAATTCTTATCAAAGAAACATACTAACAGTTTTACAATCCCCATGACAATCACCTAACTAGGTCAGAGTCCTTGATAATTGAAAAGAGGCACCTTGAATTATTTTACTACGCACAACAACGTGGTGAGCCAATTTGTTGTTTGGGAAAGGTCACGTGTTTCCATTGCCAAAACCTTTGGGCTGACAAAAGACATAAACAACCCGAAAATAAAAATACGGTTGGTATTCAAACGTGTCTACAGTCCTTGAAGGATATCACAAATAAGTGTTGTTTATTATTGGATATTGACAAATTAAAAACAATAGTGAAAGCTTTGACGGATAGTTACTGCAAAGGTTTTTGATGCCACAATAGAAAGCCATTTTTTCATTAGCTGATAAATTACTATTGTATAATATAATGCATTACCTAAGTACAGGAATAGTTAGGTAACTTCACGATGTTCTGTTCGTTATGCCTCAATCAACTTATAAAATAATTTACAGCTTACAGTAAACCTATTTGAGGGTTTAATTTTAAAAACTACACATACATATAGCACATACGATGGCCATTTATTTACCCTTTAAAAACCAACTATGACAAAGTTGAAGGTCGCTCTGAACAAACACATATAGAAGTGGTGTGGCTAGTAATTACCGACTGCTGTTGATCAAATTTAAACAATGTGTTTACAAAAGCCCGTGCTATTCTGGGACGTAACACTGCTAACTAGTTGCATTTCTTTTCGTTTTATCGAATAAAGCGATTGAGGAATAAATACATACATACATACGCTTCACGACTTGTGTATACACACTCCCTTTTTTATTATGGCGGGGTAGTCAGAGGCTTGAATGCCCATCTCCGAAATTTCGAAGGTATGTTAGGTATGGGTCATTCGAAGCCCGCGTATCACTAGATAGACAGCACCCAACGTGATAGGTAGTGAACCGTATCGCCGTATATAGGCACTGACTATTACCTATACTGCGGGATAGACAGGTTTCCTTACGATGTTTTATGTACGTAAATGAAAAACACATATTTAAATTTCATTCATTGGTACATGTCAGAGTCGGGATTTGAACCTAGGACCTTTCTCATACGAAGTCCGAGGTCTTACCCACTGGGCTACAGCCGCTTTGAGGAATAAATGTGGACTAATAAATGATAAAAGATGAGAAATTATTTTAGACCCCGCGTGCCACGTAATGATTGGATAAGTAAACAATCAAGTAATGTTTGTACTTTTTTGTTTACAATGAATTAGAATTAAAAATTAATCATTAGGTAAAAAAACTTACTTCTTTTACTAATTCATTCATATACCTTAACTAACCTACCTATGCATATACTAAAAGGTGACTTAGAACTTTAAAGAACCTTAAAGTTCTATTCAACTCTTCGAATGTTTGTTTTATGCGTTATTAATGAAATGCAGTGTCACTGAACTATACTCGTGCCTTACAAAAGGTCATCTATAAAGTCCTAATATGTTTTAGCTTCGATTTTGGATAAAATGATACATATTGTCATGCATAATTTCCCAAAGGCATACCAATTAAGCTTAATTATTATCAATATACATAGGGAGGTTTTATTAAAACAGTTTGTCTGCAATCTTGTATACGAAAAGGTAATGTATGTAATAGAATGCTACTGATTACTGCTTTTGTTAAGAATTGGGGAGTAAAATTTACTTTTTAGATATATTTAGTGGATAAACTAGTCACCATTATCAATACAGGAATCCTTTATTAACAAACAAATGTTTTAACATGACGAGTTCCTTCATAACTTATTGTTTTATCCACGTGTTCATATATTTGTTTCTCTATATATTTATATATCTGAGTCCACATTACAATAAGTAAGAAGCACATTATGTACTTCTTTAATAATAAAGACGTATGTACTTATGGTAAACAAGCGTCGAAATACATATTAAATGTCCTTCAGAACTTTATTCGGTCCACGTGTACAAATTGTTTTGTTACATTAACCTATAGATATATGTATGTATTTAAACGTCGTCATAAAAAACATAATCTTACAGATCTAACTAGCTGTCATCCTTCCCGACATGTCGTAGAAGGTGACTAAGAAACTAGGGGTTCAATGGAATCTGTTAAGCGATGGGTTAGCAACCTGTCATTAATGTTCCATATAACATCACAACCCCAATATTCAAGCTAAAAACTGATCTTGAAGTATTATCGTCTCCAAGGTTCTGTCCACCCCGAAAGGGATTACAGGGCGTGGCAGTATATAATAATAATAATATTGTAGGACGTTATTACACCAATTGAACTAGCCCCTTGGTAAGTACATTTAAGACTTGTGTTAAGGGTAAGTCAACGTATATTTAAGAAATGTATACATATTATATATAGATAAATACATAAATAGCATATATAATCAACGACCAGACTGGAAAGCAAAAGAAAAGCGAAGTTTTTAACTCTGCCTCCACCGGGAATCGAACCCGGGACCTCACGATTAGCGTTCAGGCGTCTAACCGATCGCGGCACGGAGGTCGTCGAATATATGTTATGTTGAATGTTCACGATTGTTATCGCTGTGTGTGTGTATGTGTATGTAACTTACTGATATGAACACGGTGTAGCTCTCATTCCCATTGCTGATGTTGGCAGGCCTCGCCAGGTTGATGTTGGTGCTAAGGTCCGAAGACCAGCGATCTGGTATCTTGGCGTCGGGAGCTCCTAAGTACCAGTAGACCTGTAAAATACAGTCAATTTTATTTTACATACATACATAGTAATGACGCCTGTACGTCCCCAAGAGGATAGGTAGAGAATATCGATCATGTAGAACGATCCTGACAAATCTCTTACTTCACTCATACCTATTAGCATTCTTATACACGCTCTTCTGTTCTTCACACTACGTAGTGACACACACTTTGAGAAGAATGTTTCCAATTTTATTTGTATTTATTTTACAGCTAAATACATACATACATACACATCACGTCTGATTCCTTGTGGAGGGGTAGGCAGAGATCACGGATCCCCATTTGTCCCGAACCTGACAGAACACTTTCACTTCATTGACACTCATACATCATCTTCTACACACTCGGCGGTTATAGTACATTATGTATTTGTAATAAATGTTTCAATATATATGGTGTTAGGTGCCATGTAGCCTAAGTGTATTGAAAAATTCTACCTTCAGTAAATGACAAATACGTCCTAAGTTCCACCATCTGTGCGCTGGCAGTATATCAACTTATCCAACTATAACTATTTGATATTTATTAACCAGCAGCCTGTTTCCGAACTAGGTCAGGCCGCCTACGAAACTATTCAAAGACAATCAACAAGTAGTTTCAATGACGAATACACAATTCAGGGCTGTACTACGTGTGTGGCATACTACGAATCGTAGATACTAATAATATTGGTATTAAGTACACTATTCACTCTAATTGAAAGGTAATTTAGAGGTAAATACATAAGGTAAGCATCTTTCATCATTTAATTACTGCATTATTTCAGTTACTACTACACTAAATGATAGTTACTATGCGATGTCTTTTGGCCATATGAAGAATAAGCATGTTTCCTCAATTTCTATGCTGTAATATGCCAAGGTACCTTCTTCATGGCAAGTCCTAAGAAGATATAACCCCTTGTTTTATTCGTTAATTATGGCTATAGGACAAGCTAGCTACAAGCTGTTCCTAAATACATTCATACATATATTAATGAATTTTATCAATACCAATAAATGTTTTTTTATTCAATTCACGATCCTATCGGGATAGGCTGAGACTATCGATCGCCACCTGGAACGATCTTGACAAACTGTCTTGCTTCACTCACACCCAATTAGCCTACGTTACTATTCCTAAATATTACATACATACACATCACGCCCGATTCCCTGTTGAATGGTAAGCAGAGATCACGTATCCCCATCTGTCCCGATCCTGACAAACCACTTACACTCCATTGACACTCATACTCCTCCTCATACACACTCGGCCGGTATATATAAAATATTCTGATATACATATTTATCCATATTAAGTTAGCCGTGACGAAAAGGTCTTCTTTGGCTCGTTTTAAAAGTATATTATTAGTATATTTAACTCTTTCAGTGTCATTGTAAATATATCTTGAATGGCGTGTGGGACCAACCACATATCTCCCCCGAGTATTAACACAGGTAGACAGGGCCACAACTACCCACTCTTTACACGGCCTATTTGTAAATGGCACACGCGGATGAATTAATAAGGGTACGCAACACGCAAGCCACTTTGCATTATTAACAGTTTACACTTGGAATTTCTAGATGTCATACGCTTACTAGTGTCATGTTGAATATTAATTAAGAAGAACGAATGTTTGTGACTTATAACTACATAGAATTTATGCACCAGTGTAAGGATGTAAACTAAACATACAAAATGTTTTCTTTAGAAATAATAGTGTTGTATTTGTAATAAGTACTTTAGTCGCAACATAGCAAAATCATTATGTAATCTCAAATAACTCTTTTGGTGTATACAGAGAGAGTGACTATTATCGACACGACAATATATCTGTTCACATATATCAACAATTAGTGTTGTTCATACTTATATATGTACATTCACATCCTCCAATCCCATTCGAGATAGACAGAACCTCGGAGATTTTTCTTCTCTCACTGACTTCACTCTTTACCATAAATATTAGGGTTGTGATGTCATAGGGAACATTGGTTACAGGTTGATAGCCCATCGCCCAATTGAGCCCATTTACCCCTAGTCCCCTAGTAGCCTACGTTAGTGTTGTAATTACAAAAATACGTAAAAATTGTTCCCTTGTAAAATTGTCTAGAACACACATCGAGTCGAAATCGATTATTTATACAACAGCAATCATTCGATACGTGCACAGCTCGATACTATCTCTAAATGCATCGAAGGCAATGTCACTCGGTGTCCTTCACAGCACTCCAGTGTTGATTGTTTGATATTCACTTTCGCCATTCATGGACGCTAAACCTTGTATGTTTACGTATATGCAAACGCGTCACGACTTAATTGTTGAAATGGATTACTTTATCATACACTAGCGACCCGTTTCGGCTTCGCAGGGGTATAAAATATATATCCTACTCCACTATTTAATGGATGTTATTATACATATAAATCTTCCTCTTGAATCACTCTATCTATTAAAAAAAACCGCATCTAAATCCGTTGCGTAGTTTCCAAGATTCAAGCATACAAAGGGACATAGGGACAGAGAAAGTGACTTTGTTTCATACTATGTAGTGATATAGTCATTAACTCAGCAATTACGAT
This sequence comes from Leucoptera coffeella, assembly GCA_030578115.1. Classification (NCBI taxonomy): domain Eukaryota; kingdom Metazoa; phylum Arthropoda; class Insecta; order Lepidoptera; family Lyonetiidae; genus Leucoptera; species Leucoptera coffeella. The sequence continues at coordinate 9,040 of JAMBLF010001916.1, forward strand.
GGACTACCCAGCAGGGGTTAATAGACGCAAAAGTGTTTATTTTTAAGTTTACATACATATACTGCCAAGTGTGTATATGAAGATGTATGAGTGTCAATGAAGCGAAAGTGGTCTGTCAGGATCGGGACAAATGGGTATCCGTGATCTCTGCCTATCCCTCTACAGAAAAGAGGCGTGATGTGTCTATATGTAGTATCATGATGTCGAATGGATAAATCTTTAGAATTATAAATTTATGAGCCTAGTACAAGGTAAAACGTATTTGTAGTAAAGAAAGTATTTAGTAGGGAATTACTATATGTATTGTCCAAAACAAAACAAAAACTTACACTTTAATGACTTCCGAGTTAGTCTAGTACTTCCATATGTACAAACAGTTGCCTTACATAAATGCTTGGATTATTCCACTACAATATAAAAAAATGAGTTATTTTCTCTATACTTAAAGTAATCCATTCCACTCATACAAATTGAGCTATATTCTATAGCAAGAAAGCTAACTGGTTACTTTGAAGTCTCGTAAATAAAATACAAGTATGGGTCAAAGTCACGAGTACCAACTCGAAAGTAAATTGTCCGAGCTATTATATCCCCTTCCTACAATATAGGTACATTTACCTACAATATACATCGTAGACTCATTTACTATTTCACTTCCGGGGAAGGTCGCTTTTAAATGGATCGTAAACAAAAACATTGCACGAATAACGAGCTAATCGATTGCTACAAATCGATGGCATGGTAATTTATTTGTGTTTAACATTCAAGACTGTAGGAAATTAGGGTAGGTAGAAGCTTAAGTGCCTATTGAGAGGGTCTTAAGGCACTGAAGTTACCATTTATTTCATAGAGACATGAGTCGAAGTCAATCTATTAAAATACAGATAATAACTGATTTAGAGATCCCGCCACATAAGGTGGCAGTAGCCAAACTTGGAACTAAATTTGACGTTACCGCCATTGCGTGTTATTTTGTATGAAAGGTAAATTTAGTATTACCAGCGTTGTGTTTTTTGCCCACTCTTTGTAATTTTTATGTTTGTTAAGGGTGATTACAATAAATTGATTTCCGGAGTTTCTTGTTAGTTCTTCTCCAAGCTAGGGTCTCCGCTGATCTAACCTCGGTAAAAAATATGTAAAGACAATGCTCAGTGCCATGTTTGAAATAATAGTTTTAAGAGATTCGCTATTTATACTCATGATATAAGATATAAGGGTGTGTATAAGATTGATTGCAGCTGTGGGAAATCCTACGTCGAACACTCTAAACGGTCTATTGCGGACAGAGTGCAGGAACACATAATATATGTAATATATAATAAGAAGGATAAGTCCCGTTAATTATAAATCATGTTTGAAATAGTTTAATAAACATATTTTGACTTTGATATATTAATTTGTTTTATTTGAGTTTATAGCTCTGCAACCAAAGACCGTTACAATGAAACCTATAATGTATCGAGCCGTATGGCACAGTGAATGCTAGTTTTGGCGTGTTTACTGGTAACACTGAATTACGCGACTGTGGCGACGCCTCCAACTGCCACCTTATGTGGCGGGATCTCTACATACTATTACGATGACAGTAGAGATCGCCCCACATAAATTGGCAGTAGCCAAACTTGGAACTAAATTTGACGTTTCCGCCATTGCGTGTTATTTTGTATGAAAGGTAAATTTAGTATTACCAGCGTTGTGTTTTTTGCTCACTCTTTGTAATTTTTATGTTTGTTAAGGGTGATTATAATAAATTGATTTCCGGAGTTTCTTGTTAGTTCTTCTCCAAGCTAGGGTCTCCGCTGATCTAACCTCGGTAAAAAATATGTAAAGACAATGCTCAGTGCCATGTTTGAAATAATAGTTTTAAGAGATTCGCGATTTATACTCATTATATAAGATATAACGGTCTGTATAAGATTGATTGCAGCTGTGGGAAATCCTACGTCGGACAGACTAAACGGTCTATTGCGGACAGAGTGAAGGAACACATAATATATGTAATATATAATAAGAAGGATAAGTCCCGTTAATTACACTGGAAAACAGCATGTCTGTTGCATGAGATTTTTTACATGAATCTGAATAGATTTTCTTTGCTGATTTCAAAAATATGTGCCGTTTTTATGTAGCAGCTCTAGTTTTGGAGTTACGAAGTGACACGTTTTTTCAGTGAAAATGAATATAGTTAAAGTTTAAAAAATGTATAAAATATCTTTATACTGAATTAAATTCCCTTCTTTTGGATTTTCTAGAGTGAGAAGTATTATGGATACTATTTTGAATGCTCCAACAATAATCAGCCATCATATGTTCATTCCAGTACCCCTGATCACTCTCCTCCATAGTGCGAATATCCTGGTGAAAGCGCTTTCCCTGTTCTTCGCTTAGGTCACCGATATTTTCAGGAAAATAGTGTAGATGGCTGTGAAGGTAGTGAAGCTTAATACTCATGTTGCATCCAAGCCGCTCGAAGTGTCTCAGCAACTGTTCAACGTGCTGAATGTAGCCGTCACACTTCCTATTGCCCAAAAAATTCCTTCATTCGTTTCTCTGGTCAACAAATGTCTTTCTTTCAATCAGGAAGCTAAAATTATTCTTTCTAATGTCGTTTTAGACAGTCCAAGGTTCCTGATCAAGTCATTTAGATCATCTTGATTTAGTGGTCAGGGACTATCGTAGCAATCAAAATCACTGTCACTACGACTGCTGGCGTTTTCGGTTTGTCCGCTGCACTGGCCTGGATTTTCTGAAGATGTACATGGCTGCTGTGGTGTTGATGTGTCACTAATACTCAATACTAGTCTTATGGCAGATTTTAAGTTTAAATATATCCACTTAGAGCAATTTTTATGGTTTATTCCTATGATTTTCGTTACACAGAAATAACGGTCGTCATGATGGTTCACGCTAAATCATAGGAACCTTGTACTTAAAAGTGGGTCTTTTTTTGTTTGCCCACAGTCGCAAAGATTCAACAAAACTTTTACATACCAAACTTGGTACCCAATGTTTAGCGTTTGACGGCAACAGAAACCGAAAGTAGTCGAAGTATGCCTTTTTCACAAAGGCCGACACATTTAAACAATTTTTTTTGAACATATATTCTCCACAAATAACACAAAAACACTCAGGATTATTTAAACACGTCCTTCTTGAGGAAGACATAATGAAATTAATAAAGAAACTAGTTAAGTAACACCACTATTGATAGAAACTATTGACTAGTTATGTAAATTCAAGACGGTACCTGTGTCTCACTAACTAGAGTTGCTACAAAAAATCTGAGGATAGATTTGAAATCAGCGCACCCAAATTAGTAAACAACAGTAGAAAAACTTCATGCAACAAAAAAAAAGTTTGATTTTGTTGTCCTGTGTTATTAATCATGTTTGAAATAGTTGAATAAACATTTTTGACTTTGATATATTAATTTGTTTTATTTGAGTTTATAGCTCTGCAACCAAAGACCATTACAAATGAAACCTTTAATGTATCGAGCCGTATGGCACAGTGAGTGCTAGTTTTGGCGTGTTTACTGGTAACACTGAATTACGCGACTGTGGCGTCGCCTCAAACTGCCAATTTAAGTGGGGCGATCTCTAAAATATGTCGAAAATTTAAATAAAACGATATAGAGAAACATTCGTCCCGAATATGAGATTAAAAGAGAAAAGAAATTGGGAACTTCATATTCATGGTAACATTTTGGAGATTATAGACTTGAGTATAAATATATGTATTTTACAAAGAAAGTATTACCGTATTTACCCGACTTGTTTGTTTGTTCTTGTTTATAAAATATACTACAAGTCCTCGTTTTCTTGTACAATGAATAAAAATCGTGAGTCTCCCAAAAACATTATACATGTATGCATAGTAAAATTTATAAATTTGAAATAGTATTTAAAACTGAACTCACCTCAAACACCTTGTTCAAGTCCTTAGCTAAGCAAGAACAGTTGTAAGCAACAATACCCAATTCTTTGACCTGAGAACAAAACATAAATAAATGTACAACCTGTGCTAGTTTGTGACATGAAAAAGTGATAACTAGTTACACGAATGGTATGTAAGAAAACTTAAATCTATCTGCGTATACACTACTTAACACTCAATTTGTGAATTATAATTATATTAGAAAAATGCAAATGTTTCTAAACTTTGTTGACAAATATCTCCACTTTGTGAACAAAGTTTGTTTTAAATAAATAATAAGGATTTTTTTTAAATACCAATTGAGTTGGAGATAAAGCCCAATATCGAAATATACTAACACACATATATACCTGTACATATATACGTCCGTTAATCCCTTTCGGGAAAGAAAGAAAGAAAGAAAGAAAAGAAAGAAGAAAGAAGAACCTTGGAGACATGAAACCATCTAGGTTACTCATTAGTATATTATTGGCGTTGTGATATCGTATGACAAAATCATATTGTTAAAATATTACCTCACAACACTTCTTTAATAATACATACATACATACGCTTCACGACTTGTGTATACACACTCGCTTATTTATTATGGCGGGGTAGTCCGGGGCTTGAGTGCCCATTTCCGAAATTTCGAAGGCATGTTAGGTATGGGTCATTCGAAGCCCGCATTTATAATATAAGTCATTCTTTAATAAGTAACTGTATTACATTCTCACCTGAGACAAAGACCTCCAGTCCATGTTGGCGCTACCAATGTAGAAATGCTTGTTGTCTATGATCCAGAATTTCGTATGAAGCACACCCCTACCAAGTAGTTTTGAGAAGTTCAAACTGCGTACCTGTTATAAAGGAAGGTGCATTTATTTGGACTAGCACGTAAATCAGTAATAGACTGTAATGGACAAAACACATGTTTTTTTTTCACTATACCTATTGGGACAAATTCTAAAATCATTTGATTGGTGATGAAACAAGTGTACAATCCAAGTAATATAACTCGTTATTAATTATGTAATTAAAGATGTACAGATTAGACCTTACAGACCCATTTTCTTATAAAATTTTTTCGTATATTTACGTATTTTGTACAATTGTTAGCGTTAAATCCTAAATAAAATAAATTCCCTGAGTATAGTATTTTGCGGTGATAACCTTTACGACCACGCTTAGTCGACTTTTGAAGTTTAACATAAAGTGAAAGAGCGTAAGGTTGGTTATAATTGAAGTACTGCATAACATAATCCACTTCTAGACGCAAATTCCTTGAGTATATACTATAAGTATTGTTTTTCTATTTATAGATTCAAAAAGCAAGGGACCTACCTGCGCAGCCTTCTTCTTAACCAGATACTCCGTATCAATACTCGGGTCCTGCTTCGTTGGCCAGTTCTGGACTATTTGCAACTTAATCTTCCTTTTGGTTCCGGCGTTCAGAAGTGCTTGGAACACTTGCTCACCCTGCGTGGAAAGGAAGCTATTTTAGTTACATATTTGCTGTGAATATTCGGATTTATTCCTTTATGGAATGAACAGTAGCTTGGAAACATAATATTTTACAGGTTCTAAGGGTATATTGACTCCTCATTGAATTAATTGAGTGGCATAACATTGTCCCACCAATAAAAAATTCATTTTGAGTGTGTATGAGGTGTAAGTTGTCAATGAAAACAAAGTGGTTTGTCAGGATCGAGACATATAGGGTTCTGTAATCATTGCCTACCTCTCTTATAGGAAACGGACGTAATGTCTATGTATACCATTATGACGGCCTCACAACTATTACTACTAACTATTGGGAGTTATACTAATATGTAACTAACTAAACTATTAGGAGTTATAATAAAGTTTTGTCCAGCTCGAAAATAATCGCAATCGTACTTATTCATTCAATACCAACAACTACGTACGTTCCTTGAATTATTCAGTCCTACATTCACATTCACGTCCTCAAATCCCTTTTCGGGGTGGACAGTACCTTGAAAAGAGTATATCTTCAAGATCACTTCTTAGCATGAATATTGCGGTTGTGATGTCAACATTGGCGACAGGTTGCTAGCCCATTGAAAACACCATAAAATCTCTAGTCACTTAGTCGCCACCTACGACATGCCAGGAAGAACTGCAGCTAGTTTGTATTCTTTGAAGTACCAGACTAGCACGGGACTATTTATTCTGTCCTAGTTTAGTGTAATAATGTTAGTGTGCCTGGATGTAATTTGCTATCTATACCTAGTGATAAGCTTGGAGCCTAGGTTCTACTTCAACAGTAAATGAAGCCTAGATAAGCTAAAATGTTCCTCCCTAGATCAGATAGCTGTTTGATTGTAAATTTATACGAGTAGCTTAGGCTTAAACAAAGTTCTGGTACACTTAAAATGCTTATTATTAATGAAACCTAATACCTGCAAATTGATACAATACGAAAAATTTACGTTAAATACCTAACTTAATTTATAATTATTACGTCATTTTAAAACTGTCAGATTTTAAACTGTAATATAACTAGAAAAAATATAGAGATAACTTATAATAAGACAAAGACAAACGCGTTCACGACTCTCCGCATAACTTATAATAAGATATCCATAGATTAATTTATAAAACCTTAGCTCATAATTTGCAAGCTGTGCAAGAACCTTGTTTTAAATTAGCCATTATGCTTATTTTATAGCTAATATAGAAAATACTAGGAACCAGCATTATTATTTCAACGAGTAAAGTTTCACATAAAAATGATTTATTATTAACATAAGATCGACGAGTCTTATTATAGTCTTTAATAACATACACTTTATAGTTAAACCGACTATGTGAAAGCGTTTGTTACGGACATTTATTTAAAGGAAAATAATTGAAAATACTGAAACGTACACCAAAGGTTAGGTTAGGTTTGGGACTGTATTTATATTATTTTGGTGTACAATTCTGTATTTTAGGAGTGCATTTTCGTATTGTCTGATGTTACTTTAAACACTGCCCTTATTTAAATAAAGTACTGTCCTTACAACTATACGCTTCTACCTCATAAAGCCTTTAATCTATCGTACATACAGGTACAACCCTAATACCCTTAGCCCAAACCCAGCTTATGATACCATTACTTGGCACTGGGCCAAAAGAATTCTATTTCCAAGTCCGGAGCGCAAGTGAAAATAATAATTTCGTGACCTAACCGTATAATGATGTCTGGTGTAACAACTTATTTCTTGAAGTTTCCAACTTAGTGGTATATGACGCGGAATGAATTCTCAGACTTCGATGTAATTAAGGTCATGGCGATATAGTTATATAAAGAATAGCTAAACCTGCATTTAACATGACGGGAATTACATAATACCGGTGCTTTGAAATATCTAGCAACAAGCCGAGTTTGTTCCTTTTTGGTACCAGAGATAATATCATTGTTAGCTTTAGTATTATAGTAAGTAGTTGTTAGCTTTAGTATTATATAAGTAAGTAGTGAACCGTATCGTCTTATATAGGGTGCTGGCTATTACCTATCGCGATAGGCAGGTTTGCTTTTATAATAATAATAATAATATTTGGACATTATTACACCTATTGAACTAGTCCCTTGGTAAGTTCATTTAAGACTTGTATTAAGGGTACTAGTCAACGTATATTTAAGAAATATATACATATTATATATAGATAAATACATATATAGCATATATAATTAACGACCAGACTGGAAAGCAGTAGAAAAGCGTAGTTCTTAACTCTGCCTCCACCGGGAATCGAACCCGGGACCTCACCATTAGCGTTAAGGCGTCTAACCGATCGCGCCACGGAGGTCGTCATTTTATTAATATGTTTTTTTTAATTTAAGTACAGTCAGCACCAAAAGTCGATGAACAGAATCAACTTAACAAAACACCTGTTCATAATAAAATGCCATAAGTTATAGTCGCAACTAGGAAACAAAATAGCCTGTACACCACAGTATGTGTATGGTGTTCAGGCTATTTTGTTTCCTAGTTGCGACTATAACTTATGGCATTTTATTGTGAACAGGTGTTTTGTTAAGTTGATTCTGTTCATCGACTTTTGGTGTTGACTGTACATTAACCCACCTTTTTTCTTCTTTCATTCTATTTTTACATGTATGCATATGGCGATTGTTCGTAACTGCGGTGGGCGTGATAAAAGGAAGGGAAATTGAAAACGTCAGTCACATTTTGCATATAAAGTTTAGGTGGTATCTTTAGATTGCAACTAGATTCCTCATTTCGTGCTTGAATATTATTAGCTAGGGACTTTATTAATGGATGATTTTTCTAGATTAAACTAAAATTTTTTATCAATCTTTCTTTCTTTTCATTTTTCAAACATAATAGTTGCTAAATACTTTAGTTTTATATAAAGCTAACTAAGTACCCCATAAACAATATGGCCAAAAAATTTATGAACTATATTAACAAACTTCAAACAATTTTTTTTATGTTTGTTATATTATACTTTATGTTCTTATTTGACTTATGTATATTATATACACACACATTGTGCCCGTTGATCCTGACACACTACTTTCTCTTCATTGACACTCATACACACTTTACATGTACTTCTAATGTCACCCTTTTCAAATATGGCAATATACTCAAATTCACATATATTCTGTATTACAGGAATATTTACTTAATTATTTCTATCTTTACTATAGAAAAGGACAAAACCATACTTACCCCTATAGAAGAATTGTGTGGATATATTTCATTAAACCTAAGGGACCAGTAGAAAGACGCTATCCTAATGTTAGTTTGAGCTTCGTCTATTAAGTCAAGCCACGCATTCTTTGTCGGCATATGAGTCATATTTGGCGGGTACATATGCCCTTCTGGTATACTTTCTACTAAGGTTAATCTGAAAGAGATGGAATTCAATTACAATAATGAAAATAATACATACATATATTTCTTAAACATACTAATTAGGATTATATTACCAGATTTTTAATATTTAGAAGACTAAATGTACCTAAGAACTTTTGGTAAGATTTGGTATGCGTACATGTCAAGATTAAAAGAATCTGGGCGGCTAGTCAGGCATCATAATAAAAATATCTCAATGGCCACTTTTAACATAACTTATTGAATAGCTAAGTTATTCAATGATTACCAGCCAGAAAGAAATATAACTAGAGTGCTCTTCAAATAGCATACCAGCTAATACTGACACAAAAATCAAAATTACCTCATAGTCTATTTGAAAATTCTATAGCCCATTATAAATAACCTAGTATACATTGTAAAGGTCTTTGATCACTCAAACCATATACTATATAACTATTAGTATCACATATTAGTAGTCCATACTAAACCAGCTATCCGCACTCACCTACACTCATCTGAGCAATGAACAGTCTGTGGAGCACTATAGGTATGGCTTAGGACATTAGGCTGGTCTAGCAGCGGAACCAGGACAACTAAAACTATCAGCAGTATAACTATGGAGACTGGAATACACGAGGGACGACACCATATGCTGCGCTTTTTTCCTCCTGTAACAATATTTTGTATTGTTATGGGATGTAATTGAAATATAACACCAGTGTAGAAAATAATCACAGCTCTGTATTGGAATTTATATTAAGTTCCAACATTAACATATAAAATGATAAAAATATTAATAAACTCAGCCAATGTGTAGGTTTTGATAAAATGTACATATATAATACAATAATTATTTATTTTATAATGATCACAGGTTACTATAAGATATAATGCAAATAATAAATTGTGTATTAGTAGTAATAATAAATTCTATTCAATCCTTTTTGGCACTTAACATGAAAAACAAATTTGTAGCTTCTTTATTAAGACTTATTAACCTATAGATAAATTAATATTTGTCTATATTCTATACTCACTTATCATGGAAACTGTTCCCGTTGTCATCTCTCATCATGAAGATCTGTTCCCACTGCTCCAACTCCTCATCAGAGGAAGAAGCGTTGCCCACGCTCCCTGTCTCTAACACAGTCTGCAACAAACAAACACAAACTATTTGACTATCTCTAAGGCAAGTACAGTTAACCAGCTGAACGCATGGGTTCGGGTGGCAGAGTAAAGACATACTTGTATATGTTTTTTTTTGTTTTAGAATTCCTTAGTTGGTCCCATTAGCAAGAACAGTTAACTTACTGCAAGCCTGGGTATGATTCCCAGTCGTGGCAGAGTTAATACTTATGTGTTGACTTTCCGTCTGCTTTAAATTTCCTTAGATGATCCATTTAGGGTCTATGCATAAGCTTCAGAGTAAAATTTACTAAATTAAACTTACTAAACTGTCAGACACATTCAGAGTTGTATTGGAATATGTCCCAGCTAGAATGGGGAATGCTAACTAGCTGTCATTCTTCCCAGCATGTTATAGGAGGCATTTAAGGGACTGGGTAATGGAATCTATTGCGCTATGGGCTAGCAACATATCATCAACATTCTGACATCACATCACAACCACCAATATTCATGCTAAAAAGTGACCTAGGAGATATAAGGAGGTTTTGTCCACCAATGGAATTATAGCATGTGAATGTATATGAAATTTATATTCCTTGGAATAGAACTATGTTTATTACTTATACAATTATTATTCAATTGTTTATTTATACAATTACAGCAGATACCCTAGTAAAAGAAATTGTAGATAATTATTGTAGCTCATAAAACAACAATCAATTTAATTATAGATATTACCTATAATTCTATAATTGTATGTTAAAACACTCAAATGATTGTGAATGATGAATATTAGTAACACTATTAAAAAATTAACTTTAGACATAAGTTAAGTATTGTCAACTTTTTTAGTACTTTTGAAAAGTTCGGTTACTATATCATAAATCAAAGGTTATATTCGTAACTTATCTTCTTACTTACTTATTGCAGTAAAAGAAACAAAAAATTAGATTTACGTACCCGTATAAAGTTTTTCATATATTCTGGAACTTTAGCAATCATTTCACCCCGATAATATAAACTTTAATGATCGAAGTTAGTTCCCGCTAAGTTTAGTTTTATTAATACAGTCTCTAACCAATTAATATATAAAAGTCCAATTCGTCAATATTATACAAACAAAACGAATATATGTTATACAAAACAATAATAAACAAAGATTGCAAATTAGATAGTATACATAACCGAAAAGTTTAGGTTATCATAAAGGTACGCGGCAATACGTTTGACATATGTTGTGTATTATAGGTAGCTATATCATAGGTTAAGTGTGGCTGCGCCCCACCCCGCGATTGTCGTTGCAATAAAGCAGTGTGTTACTAGAGATCCCGCCACATAAGGTGGCAGTAGCCAAACTTGGAACTAAATTTGACGTTACCGCCATTGCGTGTTATTTTGTATGAAAGGTAAATTTAGTATTACCAGCGTTGTGTTTTTTGCCCACTCTTTGTAATTTTTATGTTTGTTAAGGGTGATTATAATAAATTGATTTCCGGAGTTTCTTGTTAGTTCTTCTCCAAGCTAGGGTCTCCGCTGATCTAACCTCGGTAAAAAATATGTAAAGACAATGCTCAGTGCCATGATTGAAATAATAGTTTTAAGAGATTCGCGATTTATACTCATGATATAAGATATAAGGGTGTGTATAAGATTGATTGCAGCTGTGGGAAATCCTACGTCGAACACACTAAACGGTCTATTGCGGACAGAGTGAAGGAACACATAATATATGTAATATATAATAAGAAGGATAAGTCCCGTTAATTATTAATCATGTTTGAAATAGTTTAATAAACATATTTTGACTTTGATATATTAATTTGTTTTATTTGAGTTTATAGCTCTGCAACCAAAGACCGTTACAAATGAAACCTATAATGTATCGAGCCGTATGGCACAGTGAGTGCTAGTTTTGGCGTGTTTACTGGTAACACTGAATTACGCGACTGTGGCGACGCCTCCAACTGCCACCTTATGTGGCGGGATCTCTAGCTTCCGTGTTTGATACTCACCTGTCCCCGTGCCCGCAGATAGAACACGTGGCGACGAAATTTATTATAATTAATACATTAAAATGTCTGCTAACATTACGTTCGGTTTACTGTCAACTTTTGACCATCAGTCGCAAGAATGGTGCAGCTATAAATCTAGATTAAATCAATGGTTTATTGCTAATGATATAACCAACGAAAATGATAAGGCACAAATAAAACGACGGGCGATATTGCTAAGTGCTTTTAGCGAACAAACATACAAACTGGCTAGCAACCTGGCGCTGCCGAAGAAGTTAGAAGAAACAAGTTTTTGCGATATTTTGATACTTCTAGACAATCACTTCACACCAAAACGTGTCGGGTTTTCGGAGAAAACATCGTTTTTTTTCGGCTATGCAACAGCCAGGCGAATCACACACTCAATGGGCTGCACGTGTCAGGGGATTAGCAGCACACTGCGAATTTAAGAACCTAGAAGAAGCATTGGTCGATAAGTTCCTCATGGGTTTATCGGCGGGGCCGGAGCGTGATAAGCTGTACAGTCAGGAGCAGCGGGACATGACATTGGCGAGGGCGGTGGACATCGCGGAGAGCGTGCGGTGCGCGCGGCAGGCGGCCGCCTGCCCACCGGCGACCTCCTCCACCACAATCTCTAATCAGGATGTTGTGTTCAGTATTACGAAGAAGGACAAGTGCAGTGTGTGTGGATATTCTAATCATAATTCCGACAAGTGTAAGTTTAAGAATTATAAGTGCAAAAAGTGCGGGTCCAAAGGTCATTTGCGTAAAATGTGTCAACAAAAAGATAGGATAAAATTTTGTTGAGGGTGGTCTGGATAATGGAGACGATGATGACGGTAAGCTTATTTATAATATACGATGTGTTAACGGCAAACCGATGACGGAAAATGTGAAGGTCTGTGGATTGATTTTAGAGTTCCAAATAGATAGTGGTGCGGCCGTAAGTGTAATTTCTGAAAAAACATATCTCGATAATTTTCAGAAAGTGCCGTTATCACCCACTAAGAAGGTTCTTATAAATTATTCGGGAGAAACAATGAAAACCTTAGGTTATGTCGGGCTTGACGTTTATTATGGCGGGATTTCACGCGTATTAGATGTGTATGTAGTGCGCGGGGGCGGACCGCCGCTGTTAGGCCGGGATTTCATTAGAATATTTAATTTAGAAATTGCGCCGATTGTAAATCACATTGATTGTCAGAACGACACCTTTGTTGATGAATTATTGCAGAAATATCCAAATCTATTTTCCGATAGCTTAGGATGTTTTAATAAAGGTGTTGTATCGTTACACTTAAAAGAGGACCATAAACCATTATACTTTAAAGCACGGCCAGTCGCGTTTGCACTTAAGGATAAAGTTGACAACGAATTAAATCGTTTATTGAGCCTAGACATTATAGAACCAGTCGAGTATGCCGATTATGCTTCTCCTATTGTACCAGCTTTAAGAAAAGATGGTGAAGTCCGTATATGCGCTGATTACTCAGTTACAATTAATAAGCAATTAATTGTAGACAAATATCCACTTCCGACAGTTGAGGATTTATTTGCGAAGCTTTGTGGGGGTGAACAATATTCAAAGGTAGATTTGTCTAGGGCATATAACCAATTATTGCTTTCCGAAGAGAGTCAAAAGTATACCTGCATAAACACTCACCGCGGGCTTTTTAAATTTAAAAGATTAGTGTTTGGACTTGCAAGCGCTCCAGCTATTTTTCAGCGTACTATCGAAGGAATACTCAAAGGCCTAGAGGGTGTAATAGTTCTAATAGACGACATTTTAGTGACAGGATCTAGCAAGGAGCAACACATAAGCAGATTAAACTTAGTTTTGAAACGCTTAGAAGAAGTTGGGTTGACTGTACAGAGGAAAAAATGCGAATTCCTCAAAAATGAGATAAGCTATTTAGGTTACAAAATTGACAAAAACGGAATAAGAAAATCGCCAGAAAAAGTAGAAGCTATTATGAAGGCAACAAAACCAATGAACGTTGCGCAATTGCAATCATTTCTAGGGCTAACGAATTATTACCGTAATTTTGTACCTAACGCTTCAAGCATACTAAGTCCGCTGTATAATCTTTTACAAAAAAAAAGCACTTGGGTTTGGTCTTCAGAGCACGATGCAGCTTTTGAACACGTAAAAAAAATACTGTCATCGGATAATACATTAGCGCACTTCGATCCAAAACAAAAGATTATATTAACGGTAGATGCGTCACCGAGCGGGTTAGGCGCCGTGTTGTCGCAACAAGATAGTGAAGGTATCGAGCGGCCCGTCTCATACGCGTCTAGGACATTAACAGCTGCAGAAAAAAACTATTCGCAGATACAAAAGGAGGCAACTGCAATAATATTCGGTGTAAAGCGTTATCATCAATATTTGTATGGACGTTCAATACCTTTTGTGTTGAAAACAGATCACAAACCTTTAATATCTATTTTCGGGCCACACAAGGGTATTCCTGAGGTATCTGCGAACAGATTACAAAGGTATGCGATGTTTTTAAGTGCCTATAATTACGTCATACAGTATGTACGCAGTAACCATAATAGCGCGGATTTTTTTATCGAGAAGTCCGTTATCAATGCGTAGTGATAAGAGCGAGAAAGAAATAGCTATTGAACCCGAGCGCGCCGCTTACGTGAACTTCATAACAGAAGGTAGTTTACCGGTTACTTTAACAGACTTACGACTGGAAGTCGAAAAGGATGCGATTTTAACAAAAGTTAAACATTATGTAATGTCAGGATGGCCTCGAAAAATTACGGACGTTCAATTAAAGCCATACCACATTTGTCGAAATGAAATCGCATATGAAAATGGGGTACTAATGCGAGGTCATAAAGTCATATTACCAGAGTCATTAAAACTAAAACTATGTCAAGAGTTACACAGTTCACATTTTGGGATTGTCAAAATGAAAGCCGAATGTAGGAAAAGATTCTGGTTTCCAGGCGTTGACGCTATTTTGGAGCGATTAGCAGCGGAGTGCGTGACGTGCGCGCAGCTGCGACCCGCCCCTCCACACGCGCCTCTAGCCCCCTGGCCGCAGCCGCCGGCACCATTTTATAGAATTCACATTGATTTCCTAGGACCAGTTGATACGCAAATGTACCTAGTAGTTGTAGACGCGTACTCTAAATGGGTGGAATGTTTTATTATGCCAGGTTCATACGGAACTAGACCCCTTATCGAGAAATTAAGCGAGTTTTTTTCACGGGTCGGTTTACCGCATACCTTGGTGAGTGATAACGGTACTTCGTTTACGTCAGACGAATTCAGAAAATTTTGCTTGCTTAATGGAATCAACCATGTTCTTACACCAACTTATCATCCATCCAGCAACGGTCAAGCCGAGAGTTATGTTAAAATCGTTAAAAAAGGACTAAAATCTATATTATTAGAGAATAAAAAATAAAAAGGACATTACGATTAAATTAGCTAAATATTTATTCGATTATAGGAACTCGCAAAACAGTACCACAGGCAAGTCACCGGCAGAATTAGTGTACGGTAAACCGTTACGCTCGAGATTAGATTTATTAATTAGCGATGACGTCACGTCTCATTGTCCAGACTTATCTAAACATGTGTTGCGTAAACAGTCTTTACAGGTTAGACAATACGGTGGAAAGGCGCGTCCAGATTTCGTAATTAATCAAAAGGTATGGGTAAAGAAGTATTTAAATAAGAACAAGTTTACATGGGTGAGAGGAGTAGTAAAAAAGAAGATTGGTTCCGTAGTGTACGTAATATTTATGCCGGAGTTACAAACTGAAGTAACTAAACATATAGATCAGATGAGATCGCTGAGTGAGCGTACCGAACATTACCCCAATACAAGCGATTACCACTGGGATGTAGAAATACCAGGTGTATTACAAGAACCCCCGATTAGTAGCAGTGCCGTACAAGATGAGGATCCCGCGCAAGCCAGCTCGTTAGAACAATGCGGCCTACACAGTCCTCCGCCACCTCGCACTGATGGTACACTCGCTGACATGTGTGAGGCCGGAGCCAACAACCCTTCCGGGTCTCACGAGGACGACTCACGAGGTTCACAATTCGCAACCCCACCGACGGAACCACCAGCTCCCCTGCGATCAAGACGTGACCGGCCACGTATTGATTATAAATCATATTTTTAATTATATTTAGTAATAAGTTCACTATGTTTGATTAACTAAACTAATATTGTAGTAACGATATTATATTCGTAGATTATGGTGGAGGGATGTTGTGTATTATAGGTAGCTATATCATAGGTTAAGTGTGGCTGCGCCCCACCCCGCGATTGTCGTTGCAATAAAGCAGTGTGTTACTAGCTTCCGTGTTTGATACTCACCTGTCCCCGTGCCCGCAGATAGAACAACATATAAATGACATATTGAATTATCAATATTATAGAGTACCCGCCACATAAGGTGGCAGTAGCCAAACTTGGAACTAAATTTGACGTTTCCGCCATTGCGTGTTATTTTGTA
>JAMBLF010001917.1:0-24268 GCA_030578115.1 Leucoptera coffeella
GTTTTGTTTGGAATGTAAGTATGAAGGATTGTGTATGAGTTTCGAACAGAAATAACTGTTTGAATGGGTGTTTTTTAATATATTTTTCTATATCTGCAGTTTTTTTTTTTACAATTTTATCGATTTTTCGTAATAAAAATACATTTACGAAATGCGTCGAATACTAAGGTGAGGGAAAAACATCGTGAGGAAACCTACCTGTTCGTCGAACAGGTAATAGTTAGTGCTTGACATGGCTGACCACCTGTCACATTGAGTACTAACTAACTGGTTAACACGTGGGTTCGAGGTGGCCATAGAATTACTACCTTCGCAATTGCGGAGATGGACACCTGAACCTCTGACTACTCCTTAAGGGTTAATGGTCGTGAACGCGTATGTATTTATGTTTTCGTACTCTCTATGTATGTAATTCTAGTAAATTTTATTATATGTCAGGAAAAGATATAAAGCAGATAAGATTAAACAGTAGTGTTACTTTGGCTTCTATGTCTATTTCTACATACTTACACATCAGGCTCTTTTCCCTATAGAAAGATGGTAGACATTACTGATCCCTATCTGTTTCGATCACTTCGGCTAAGCACTTTCACTTCTTTTACCACCATACTCTTAATGAAAAAATATGTGATTAACCTGGAAGGGATATTGGTCGTGGGTATTAATGTTTATATGTACGTGCGTGTATTTTGTTCATTAGCATACCACAATAACCTATTTTTATCCTTACAAAAAACCACAGTAAACAAACAAATAAGCTCACAAAAACTTTCGGACGAAGCCTAACGACAAAGTATCCGACCACTGGATTGAAACTTTCTCTGGCAGCCTAATAAATTCGAGATTCCACGAGAATGATAAATTGCTTATTCAAAGTCTTAACTTCTGCGAGATTTGCCACCGCTTGCTTCGAACCACTCGCCCATTTCGGATTATGAACATGATCAAAATTATGAATACAACCACAACAAAAATCCTTAAAAAAATAGCGAAATGAATAATAATAATATTTGGACATTACTACACCAATTTTTCTAGCCCCTTGGTAAGTACATTTAAGACTTGTGCTAAGGATACTAGTCAACGTACATTTAAGAAATATATACATATTATATATGGATAAATACATATATATTGTATATAATCAACGACCAGACTGGAAAGCAGTAGAAAAGCGTAGTTCTTAACTCTGCCTCCACCAGGAATCAAACCCGGGACCTCACAATTAACGTTCAGGTGTCTAACCGAATATAAACCGGTGTATAAACTACAATGAGAATAAAAACCTAAAGACACTTATTTCACGGAATTGGTAGGAGTGTAATGTAAGTCTAAATTCATTATTAAGCTGCTACATCATTCCTACTGACTGCAACATAATTGCAATGATAGTTTTAAGAGATTCGCGATTTATACTCATGATTTATAACTAACGGGACTTATCACGTATGTTTTTATAGAATAAAGTTACTTTTATTAACCCGAAGTTTCGGCTACGTTGCAGCAGCCATGGTCACGGGCAGACAGTCTGAATAAAGGTAACTTTATTATATAAAAACATACGCGATAAGTCCCGTTAGTTATTAATCATAATTGCAATGACGTATGGATTTGATGACGGTGCATATTGCATTTTAATATACAACATGAAACATACGCTTCACGACTTGTCACACACTCCGTTTTTATTGTGGTGCAGTAGACAGAGGCTTGTGTAACCATCTCCGAAATATCGAAGGCATGTTAGGTATGAGTCACACAAAGCCTGCGATTCACTATACTGATCCGTATCGCCGCATACAGTCACTGGCTATTATCTATCCCGAGGGATATGCAAGCAGCAACAATTACAACGAGGACAATGCTGTAAGGAATCCTATCTATTTCTCGTTGATACGGTGATAAAGGTCAGTGTTAGTGGCTTAAGACTATTCACGTTAATGCGAACAAGCAGTCTTGCGAATTTTAGTAGGATGCGACAAATCACTCACATTGACTTATATGATGATATTTGACTTATTTTCAACATTTCTAAGTCTTATCTTCCCCAATAAGATATATATGTATTTATGATTAATAACTAGCGGGACTTATCGCGTATGTTTTTATATAATAAAGTTACCTTTATTAACCCGACGTTTCGGCTACGTTGCAGCAGCCATGGTCACGGGTAGACTGTAGTCTGCCCGTGACCGAATCTCTTAAAACTATAATATATGTATTTATAGAGAAATATACTTCTATGTCCACTAATCCCTTTAGGTGTGGACAAAACCTTGGAAATATAATATCTCCCAGGTCACTTTTTATCACGATGTTGAAATCATTGGTGACAGGTTGCAAGTTAGCATTAATTTTCGTGCCAGTTACCACAAAACATACTGTTTACATGTATTTATACCATTGCAGTATACATCCCACCGCGTTTCACGCATCGCTGGCTGTTCGATGAGTTCCGTTGCCTCGCTGCATGTGAGGGTAGTTTTACAAACTCTTGAGCGTTTTGCAACTACCCGCCGAAGTTGGGGCCAACTAATTTGCATCGCTGCCAGGGGAATTTGTTCAATATGCTTAGCGGGTGAAGTGCCCTGATAGTTCACGGCAATGGAATGTTGTGTAACATAGTTAATCCGATTTGGTCTTAATTAGTATTTATCTTAATAGTACTAAACACATGATTAATAACTAAGGGGACTTATCGCGTATGTTTTAATATAATAAAGTTACCTTTATTAACCCTATATAACTTTATTATATTAAAACATACGCGATAAGTCCCGTTAGTTATTAATCATGAGTATAAATCGCGAATCTTTTAAAACTATAAGTACTAAACACGTGAAGTCTAATGTGCTAGGACAATACTATGATTTAAGATGAGCCACCATTCAACTACATAGTGGAAAACTACGATTGACTTTAAAATAAACAAACAAGTCATCCTTTTCAGCAAACAAGTATCCTTTTGTGGGTCAGTCAGAGGTTTGCATACATATTATGCAGAGCAAAAAATTAAAAGATTCAATATTTTATTTAATACTACGGTGAGGAAAAACATCGTGAGGAAAACCTACCTGTTTCCAGAACAGGTAATAATTAGTGCTAGTAAGTATCGTCATGGCTTGTTTTCCGTCACATTGAGTACTGACTGACTATCTGGTCAGCATGTGAGTTCAAGGTGACTATAAATTTGCTACTTACGCGATTGCAAACCTGAAACTAGGAAACCTGAACCTCTGACTACCCCGCAAGCGTCAATGGTCGTGAACGCGTTTGTCTTTTGCTGTATTTTACTTAATCAAACTGTCATATGATAAAAGATATTTTTAAGCTCGATTTCTCTTTAATGGTTGTTATGTATAGATGTTTTATGTTAGCTTAACTCTGTTAGAAGATGAATCGATTTGTTCCATCAGGATACAGTAACGTATAAGTGATGGCCTAACCACTTATGAGGATATCAAGTTACTCAAACGCGTTAAAAGTACTTACATATACATTCACGTACTCTTATCTCTTTAGAGGTGGATAAAACCTTGGAGACGATAATAACTCCAAGAACATTTTTTAGCATGAATATTGAGGTTGTGATGTTATGTTACGGAACATTGACGATAGGTTGCTATCTCATCGCCCAACAGATTCCACTGACCCCTAGTCCCTTAGTGGCCTCCTACGATATGCCGGGAAGAACGGCATCTAGTTAGCATTCATTTTAACATATAGGGTAAAATTTAATGTCTTATTAGGCCGGCCCCACGTAACCTATATGACTTTAGGAGTACCTATAACCGCCGAGAGTGTATGAGAGGATGTATGAATGTCAATGAAGCGAAAGTGGTCTGTCAGGATCGGGACAAACGGGGATCCGTGATCTCTGCCTACCCCTCTACAGGGAATCAGGCGTGATGTGTATGTATGTAAAATTTAACTCGGCAACCATCCCCCTAAACTAAACCTAAATAATAATCCTAACATAAAAATGTTCGTAAGCTGAAACATATCTTTACGTGGGTTCAGTGGACCGCTTTCACATCTCTCATTCTATAGTTTACGCTCCGTTTGGCCCAAGACTTAACATGTAACTGGAGATAAAGCCACAGAGATTTATTGGCCGGTTCAGAACTGCGGTGAAACCGGCCCGGGAAATATGTTTCTATTTTACAAGTTATTAGCGTGAGTGAGGTGGTGGAACGAACAACTTTGAAAGTTATGATTCTAGGTTCGATCCCCAGTAAAAAGTAGTACTATCTGTATTGAAAAAAAAGAAAAACATTCCTAAAGTTTCCTTCATTGTGCTACATTGTGCGAATCGGGTGCTGCCGGAGGACCAGTGATGCAGCCTAGCTGTAACGTATACTGAGGCAGCACCTTTTCACTGCATTAAGGTTACAATTTTATTGTTGTATTGTTGTAATGTTTGTATTGCGTGCTAATGTAAATATGCAGTGAATAAACTATTTTTCTTTCTAATTATATTGGCACTGCAACATTAAACACTATCTTTCAAATTGGGTGCTGACTATCTAGTAACCTGAAGGCTTTAAATAACCAAATCGTAGATAAAAACCGGATTACTGAAACCTCTGACTAATTTCAAAGGATTGCCGGTTTTGTAACGATATAGAGCTATTTTCAAAGGTCACAATTCGTTAAATATTCTATTGAACATTAGCGATTTTATTATATTTTTGTAGTTTAATAATGTTTGTTTTTATTTTTTCCAGATAACTTGTTCAACAGCTTTGCTACATATCATAGTGTACAAAAGTAAGTAAGCTTTGTAAAGTTTTTGATAATTACTCGCATTCTGATTCTCATTATCTGTTTTTTGGAATACTGGTAGTAATAGCTTTTTTATCCATAAGAACCAAGGAAAGTGCCTAGAACTGAGAGAAACACAGTAACATTTTATTCAAGATTTACATAAGTACATACAGCACACAAATTAATTACTTATGTAATAATAATAGTGTAGGACGTTATTACATCAATTTAACTAGCCCCTTTGTAAGAACATTTAAGACTTGTGTTAAAGGTACTAGTCAACGTAAATTTAAGAAATATATACTTATTATATATAGATAAATATATATATATATATAGCATATATAATCAACGACCCGACTGGAAAGCAGAAAACCGTAGTTCTTAGCTCTGCCTCCACCGGGAATCGAACTATGTCTATGACACAAGCATCTCCCTAACCACCTATCATTTGTTTAGTGATAGCTTGTCATTTGCATACTGTTGTGGAGTCAGGGACGAAAGTGATTTTGTAAAGAAAAGTATTTTATGATAAACTTACACGTACTTTGGTTAAAACTGTATGAAAATAGGTATATTATTAGTAGCAGAGTAATGTTATATAGCCTAAAGCCTTTGTCAATAAATGGTCTATGTAACACAAAAATATTTGAACCAGTAGTTCCTGAGATTAGCGCGTTCAAACAAACAAACTCTTCAGCTTTATAATTTTAGTATAGATTACATTTTGCAGTGGACAGAATTTTGGAGACACAATAATGTGTCGCCTATGTTGCATATGACATCAGAATCCAATAATTATGCTAATTAGTGAACTAGGAGATATCAACATCTCTCCAAAATTGCGTCCATCCAAAAAGGTTTTAAAGACGTGATTATGTATATCTATTTAGTATATAGCTTGCCATAACATATGAAACCATGGTCTGTAACCATATGGTAATATATTATGGATAAAATGTCCATTGGCCAATAGATTCCATTTAACCCAAAGTCCTTGAGTCGCGTCTAAAGACACGTTGAGAATAAAGACAACTATTTAAGATTTTATTTACGTCCCAGCTTAGTACGGACAAGCTACAACACTAGACAGGCACTCATACGAGTATACCGTAATACGTATGCACCTTAACAACACGTTTTTATCTCTAACAATGAAACGTCCCGTCCCACCGCAAGTTAAACGGCGCATAAGCTAGCATTAATTAAACCCTAGATTAATGATACAGGAGTAAGCAACCGCGGGGGCTCCGCGTGTTTTCGCATAATGTCCTGTTCAATCTAAATTTATGACTTTCCTGGATATTACAAACTTGGTTTGGGCGGTGGTGAAAGCGGGTGTTTATACGTTAATGTGTTGTACGCATTGCGATGGTGATTACTCTTAAATGCGAGGTAGACTTAGGTTTCTTGTCTTCTTTATGGATACAAGTAATTATACTTATCATTTAATCAGAACGAAACTTGAGAATTAAAAAGTCTACAGTGATTTATAATAATATCTTACCAATTTTTACCCAGAAAACCATGTTAAGTAACTTGTAGCCACTGCGGGTCACCGTAAAAAAACTTGACTACTATTTATTCTACGTATATTTTTTTTTCTCTCACATGGTGCTTTGTAACCTGTCCTAACCTTTTTTCAATATAATTATGTCTATAATGACAGCACAGTACATTAGGTATGTAATAATATACACTCGAAAATAAAACTATATTTACTGCTTTCTCAACTCAAAAATAAAATCAACACTCGAAAATAAAATAACGCCGAGAGTGCATGAGAAGATGTATGAATGTCAATGAAGCGAAAGTGGTCTGTCAGGATCGGGACAAATGGGGATCCGTGATCTCTGCCTACCCCTCTATAGGGAATCAGGCGTGATTTGTATGTATGTATGTCGAAAATAAAATCATTTACACTAAAACTATCATGCAGAAAAAGGTGCTGCCTGACTTTGCGACACAATCTTTGCATTATGATTAATAACTAACGGGACTTATCGCGTATGTTTTTATATAATAAAGTTACCTTTATTAACCCGACGTTTCTTATTACGTTTTTTATAATATAAAAACATACGCGATAACCGTTAGTTATTAATCATGAGTATAAATAGCGAATCTCTTAAAACTATAATCTTTGCATTAATTAATACAAGGACTATTATCAACAGATACAGTAAAAGGACGAGAAGAAAAACGGGTCCATTGCACAGCATCCGAGTGACAAGGGACATCTCCTCCAGAGTCCTTATCACCAGACACTTCAACGAGAAACTCCTCACTCCTGGGGATGCTGTAAGTAATAATATAATAATAATAATAATTGGACATTATTCCACCAATTGAACTAGTCCCTTTTTAAGTACATTTAAGACTTGTGTTAAGGGTACTAGTCAACGTATATTTAAGAAATGTATACATATAATATATAGATAAATGCATATATAGCATATATAATCAACGATCAGACTGGAAAGCAGATGAAAAGCGTAGTTCTTAACTCTGCCTCCACCGGGAATCGAACCCGGGACCTCACGATTAGCGTTCAGGCGTCTAATCGATCGCGCCACTGAAGTAAGTGTATGCTCATTGGTTACTGTCCCTTTTGTGATGGACAGAACTGGTGTGACATTATTATTCTTATGTTCGCAATAGTGGGCAGCCCAATGGGTAAGACCTCGGACTTCGTATGAGACAGGTCCTAGGTTCGAATCCCGACTCTGGCATGTACCAATGAATGAAATTTAAATGTGTTTTTCATTTATGTAAATAATTTACAGTCGCTAACGGTGAGGGAAAACATCGTGAGGAAACCTGCCTATCTCTCAGGATAGGTAATAGTCAGTGCCTATATACGACGATATGGTTCACTTCCTATCACGTTGGGTGCTGTATATCTAATGATACGCGGGCTTCGAATGACTGATATCTAACATGCCTTCGAAATTTCGGAGATGGGCATTCAAGCCTCTGACTACCCCGCTATAATAAAAAAGGGAGTGTGTATACACAAGTCGTAAAGCGTATGTTCTTGTTGTTCTCAATATGATTCTGATAATGATCTTAATGGTCTGGTTTAGTCATTTGTTTAGTACATAATTATATTCACGATTTTTTTTTCTTTGAGTTAGATACCACTTTGCTGTCGTTATTCTTGGTTATCGATTATTATTAAAATAAATTTCTCTTTTTCTGAATTTGCCAGCTGCTCTTTAGAAACGTTTTAACACGTTATAGATCATAGGCGTTTGCAAATATTACACATTTAAAAAAATAACATTATTAACACATCGTTTACTTATTGCCCTTTATTTAGAACCTCGTGTTCATTAGTCACCTTTCACGACAAGTCGACAAAACGTAAAGCATATATCTAGTTAACATCCCATTAACACCACTTACTATAACTGAACTAAGACGTAGACAGGTGGTAAGCCATATCGCCATTTACAAGCACTAACTATTACCTGTTCAGGCAACAGTTAGATTTACTCGCGATATTTTTCCCTCACATTTATTTTTATTTCGAAAATGTACGTAGTAAAAATACGTAGTAGTAACTGTAAGGGAAAACATCTTGAGAAAACTTGCCTATCCCTCAGGATAGGTAATAGTCAGTGCCTATATACGGCGATACGGTTCATTTCCTATCACGTTGGGTGCTGTCTATCTAGTGATCCGCGGATTCGAATGACCCATACCTAACATGCCTTCGAAATTTCGGAGATGGGCAATTAAGCCTCTGACTACCCCGCCATAATAAAAAAAGGAGTGTGTATACACAAGTCGTGAAGCGTATGTATGCTTATGTACGTAGTAATGTATTAATCTTCATTTCCATCGGTAAGCAGCTAGTTAGTGTCCCAATAACATCCTAAGCTGTTACTATACTAGCACGTATATATTTATGATTAATAACTAATGGGACTTATCGCGTATGAGTCTGCCCGTGACCATGGCTGCTGCAACGTAGCCGAAACGTCGGGTTAATAAAGATAACTTTATTATATAAAAACATACGGGATAAGTCCCGTTTTAATCATGAGTGTAAATCGCGAATCTCTTAAAACGTATATATTTCTATGTAGGTGAGCCTGACCTGTGAAGCGAGCAGTGACAGACCACCGAGATTCGTATGGGAGAGAGATGGAGTCAGCATTTCTACTGGCACTGATCAGAGGTGAGAATGTTGACACATTACTATTGTTTAAAAGGGTGTGCTTAAAAGTACTTATAACCGCCGAGTGTACAATATGAGGATGGATGTCTATGAAGCAAACTTTATTTGTCTTGATTAGGAAAAAGCGTTAAAAAGTATGACGTAGCTCAGTTGTTTGGGGCTTGATTCCGTATAAGTACAGGGTTCAAATCCCGCTTGAGCATGTACCAATGGAAATGAAGTTTAATCAATTTCTACCTACATTTTCATAATTTAAAAACAATTACAAAATGTGTCGAATACTCTGGCGAGGGAAAACATCGTGAGAAAACCTACCTGTAGTTAGTGCTTATAAATGGCAACATGGCTTTTTTTTTTATTTAGAATGGGATTGCTCTTGGCCCGTACTAATCCAAGTAGTTGGATTGGTCAGGCCTAAGGTGGAGCGAGCTCTCCCAGAAAGTGCTTGTGCCCGCGATTTAAAAGTCTGTGGATTGTACCGGAAACACAGACGCAGGCAGGGAATTCCACTCCTTGCCGGCCCGCATAATAAAGGACGCTTTAAAGCGATTCGTACGGGCACTTGGCAAATTCACAAGGTGTGGATGATACCTCTTTGTGCATCTTCGTGTTCGGTGGTAAAAAGGGGAGGGCGGTATAAGCTCGTGCAATCCTTTCGCACACTCTCCGAAGTACAGCCTGTAAAAAACGCAAAGGCTGGCAACTTTGCGTCTGTGAGCTAGGCTATGAAGCCTAGAGACAAGTTTATCCTCGCCAATCAGTCGCTTAGCTCTGCGCTCGATAGAATCAAAGGCATTCAGCTGATACTTGGCAGAGCCGTCCCAGAGGTGGCTGCAGTACTCCATACAAGATCGGACCTGAGCCTTGTATAATGTTAAGAGCTGCCCTGGTAGGAAATACTGCTTAACCTTGTTGAGGATGCCAAGTTTTTTCGCTGCCAGTTTGGCCTTTGATTCTATGTTTTCACCAAAGTTCAGGGTATTAGTGAGCTCAGTGCCAAACAGACTAAGGTGGTCAGTTACAGGTAAGACTGTACCCCGGAAAGTAGGGGCAGCATCAAATACTGACTTTTTGGCCGTAAATAGACACACCTGCGGCTTACCACCTGCCACATTTACCACTAACTATCTTGTGAACCCGCGTGGGTTCGAGGTGTCCATATAATTGCTACCTTCGCAATTGCGGAGATGGACACCTGAACCTCTGACTACCCCGCAAGGGTTAATGGTGGTGAACGCGTTTGTCTTGAAAAAGAGGTATCTGCGATTATAACATTGCATGTGAAGAGGTGTAAATAAGATTGGATGCGTATTGATATAAAGTGAAACGAGGTAAATTGGTTTTAGGTGGTTCTTCGCACACTATATAATGTATGTATCGTTACTGTTATCGCATGTATGATAATCAGAAATAGTCACTCAGGCAGTGTCAGTATGTAGTGTCGTTAGTTTTTTTATTTTGCCTAATAGTTGCTTATTTGTCATATAGTTAACGATAATATAGAAGGTAATTCACCGAATATTAGTTGACACACAACATCGCCTGACACGTTTGGCGTTAATTAACTCTTGAGGTTATAAGCCGCATACTTCATAATCACGACATGAACACGTGAACCTTTGACTACGCGGCTAGGGCTAATAATCATGATTACTTTTACCATATCAAACTTTCATTACCATAAGTCAATGTTGGAACCAGCACAGCCCTATGAATAGCCATACGTGCCGATTGAGAAACCAACTGGCTACGCATAACACTATACATGGCCCCATTGATCTTGTTACCTGCACACACTCTACTTTCCGTTACTAATAAATAGTACATACATACACGTCACGCTGAAAATCTGCTAAATGTGGGTTCAAATCATTGGATTGAGCTTCATAAACCCACTGTGCTCTCTAATGAACGCCGATATTACAGTAGAATTGTACGCGAGGTGATTAAAATAATAAAGCTCAGTAAATTCAATCGTGAAGGGGGTTACAAACTGTCTTCGGCGTGGAATACCGTGATAGATGGCCCTTCGGCTCAGCATGATCGTGTGAAATCAGAAGATACTATGAGTGTAGTGTGTAGGTCGCGTGTTATTGATAAAAACGTAGCAGTGAAGGTAGTCGGAGAAGAATCTGACAGGGCGCTGCGGTGGAGACGAAGAAATATGAATCGTCAGTCTGCCCGTGACCATGGCTGCTGCAACGTAGCCGAAACGTCGGGTTAATAAAGGTAACTTTATTATGTAAAAACTTAGGCAATAAGTCCCGTTAGTTCTTTATCATGAGTATAAATCGCGAATCTCTTAAAACTATAAATAGTAAATATATTAATTAAATAATGTTTTACAGTAAATAGTGTTCATGTTATATATCAATATTATATTTTGTTCTAGATACACAATAGGGCAGCAAATGTCGACATCGAACAACGGGGTGGTATCGAGTTTAAACATATCGAAAGCGCGAGTGGAGGACGGAGGGACCTATTCTTGCGTCGCCCTCGAGGGGGACTATTCTGCACGACATAGCTCACGGATCGATGTTTATGGTAATGTAATACTTCAATTAGGTTAAAGAGTTGAACAAATTGTAAAGAATTAATAATAATAATAATAAAAAGCGTTTATTTACGGCCACAAAAACATACACAAATACGAAACGTTTACAATAAAAAAACCTTACAAACTAAGGGGTATAACTTGTGCACGTTATTGTCGCAGCAAAAGGGTTCTAACTCAGCTCGGTATGTAATGTGTAATTAGCTTATTGAGGTAATTGTACGAAGTTCAGCGTAGCTCAGTTGTTTGGGGTTTGACTCTGCATCAGTAGGTAGAGGATTTAAATCCCACCTGAGCATGTACCAATGGAAATGAAGTTTAATGCATTTCTATGTACATTTTCGTAATAAATATACATTTGCCAAATGCATCGAATACTAGCGCGAGGGAAAACATCGTGAGGAAACCTACCTGTTCCCCGAACAGGTAATAGTTAATGCTTGTAAATGGCGACATGGCTTACCACCTGTCATATTGAGTACTGACTATCTGTTCTGTATCTGTTTGACACGTGGGTTCGAGGTGACTATATAAAAACTACCTCCATGATTGCGGAGACAAAAAAACCTGTACCTCTGACTACCCCGCGAGGATTGAATTTGTGAACGTGTTTGTCTATTATTTCTTTATTATGCTTAAATTAAGTTCGATAGTTGAATGTTGTTTGAAGGCTGTTCCGTTGAGGATAGAGTTGTAATTATATATCTTTATATTTTTTTTCCAAAGAATATTAAGAACTGTCTAGCAGAGCAGCTTATGAAAATTCTAAATATATTAATTAACTTTTCAGTCGCTAGTCCCGCGTAGTACTATTACAGTTAGAGAGAAAGTTTATTAACATATTAATTCATTTGATAACGGTTTAAATATTTCCTTAAGATAGAAAAATATTATCCTTGGCTATTAAATTTTATTATATTATTTTAGGTCCACCATACATACGCACTCTGCCACCCATCAAAGTCCAAAGTGGCGATCCGTTGAGGCTCAGATGTCCATACTACGGGTATCCTATCAAGTAAGTACACATACATATATTATATATACATACACATCACATCTGATTCCCTGTAGAGGGGTAGGCAGAGATTACTGTCCCTATCTGTCCCGATTTTGACAAACCACTTTAGCTTCATTGCGACTCACACACAATCAGCAGGTATAGACATTTCTAACGTCACCCTATTTCAATAAGGCGCATATCTGACTACACATATATTATATACTAAGTATATCACAAGAACAATTTTACCTTAAACTTTTTGAATGATGCAAAACACATTTTAACGCCAACAAATCACACCTCACATATACATCAAACGCAATTCACACACTAAATTCCCTCATTTCACTTCCTTTCATTTCCCATTACATTCCCACTGTATATGAAGTGAAATAAGCAAGTACTGCTTTCAGCAAACTGGAATGGGAGCACAAAGGTAGAAAAATCGTCAGCACAGCACTGAATCAGCGCGCGCGGTTCAAGAGAGAAAACGGAGCGCCCGACCCAAACAAAACTAATAAGATTTCGAAGCGATGTGAAACTGCTATTCAATACAGGGAATGCATGAGTGGTGGGAACTATGAATCGGGAACTAGTTCAGAATCAGATCTGGAGGGAGTGATTCTTGAAGATTCTAGTTTGAAGAAAATAAATAAGATTAGTGATAAGAATAATACGATTGGTGGATATAAAGATATTGAATTGAATGAAACAGTTCATGTAATGAGAAAAGTTGATAATGAGAATATTAATAATGGTGTTGATGTTGTAAATAGAATTATTAGTACATCTAATGTAATTGAAATATATAAATATGGAGGTAATTCTAAAAGAAATGGCATTGATAATATTGAACCTAAAAATATAAATATTAAAGCTGAAAAGAATGTTGTAAAGTATATTAAATATAATGACAAGATTGTTGAAAAAGCGAAACGAGAAAAACGGCAGCTATTAGATCAAATTGAGGAAGGGATGCTGGTGGTTCCAAAAGTGCTAAAAGAACAGAATGGGGATAGTTACACTTGTGTTGTCTACAGTCCTTCTGGGGAAATGGCGAGACGGTAAGATGATTGAGTTATTGCACATTTTGTTCTGTCTGTACATATTGCAGTTCAGGGCTGATCTGAGAAATATTGCAGATGTCTTTTTCCCATCAGATATGCTAACCTCATCTATCTATTACAATTTTATTTTTCTGTTTGTACCTAACTTTATTTACCTACTTAACTTTGTGACATACATTTAGCTTTTTTCTTTGTCCTTTTGAAGAAAGTGAGAATTAGTTACGGTAAATATATCCTAGCTAAATTGGATCGCTGAGATTAAGAATTAAAAAAAACTTAGTTACAAACCCAATATTTGATAATAATCGTAATTAAATAATGACACCCATTATTTTAGGTTTATTAAATTCATTTGTTGTTGTTGGGAGATATAAACCTCGTAAAATAAAGGTAATCTATAAGCCGTTGTCACACAGTCTTTCCCAATAGCCACTTAGCATACCTAACATCTTAATACCTACTTTATCCATTCCAGAACCTTCGAAGTGCAAGTAGTAGAGGCCCCAGAGCTCGATGAGTTGCGAGTGGGCACAGGTTTAAAAGAGGGGCAGATAGTTCAGATCACTTGCAACATTATCAGTGGGGACCCACCTATTTACTTCTCCTGGTTGAAGGATGGCAAGAAGATTCCACCTCACCTCAAGGTAATGTTTTTATATTAGTCAAGATAAATGAGAGGTTTTTTGACCATATTTCTAATGATGAATAATTGAAAAACATACTAGGACAACAAAATTTTAAGATACATAAACATATAATTATATCAATTTTGGGTAGACAAAACTGAAACATAATGTTTCCTTTGTCATTTTAGTATTTATAGCTTGTTTAACATATATGGAATCGATGACATTTTACCTTCATATTGTCCTATATATTTTATTGGGCCCTAATAACGTAGTAGCCTTCTTCAGCCTTCACGCCATGTCATTTAGAAATCCACTTAAGCTTTCCATCATACCAGTGTTATACAGGAGATTCACGTATATCTTATATGATTCCAGGTGACAGAAAGAAGTCTAGACCTGTTCAGCGTGCTGGTGATAAAGCGAGTGTCCTTAGAGCACTGCGGCCGGTACACCTGCGTGGCTACTAACCACGTGGGCAAGGCCAATCAGACTGCAGAGCTCTATATCAATGGTAAGTAATATGTAGCATACATACTTATACGTTACTCTCAAATCTTTATAGAGGAGTGAAGGTAGTTTAGGGATTCTATTTTTCAGATTTTGGTTAACTAATTAAATAACATTTATACTCAATGAAAATGTGTATTTGACCTAAAGTAAGTAACTTGCACTTCAACAACATTATCCCCTTTGGTAAATCATAAATTTTGATCTACAGATTCATAGTCGTTGCAAGCCATTAGGGTCCGACGTATGTTGCTCGTCACAACTCAAACTTTCGCTGAATGAATCGAAATGATTGTTTTACATATTCTCTCTACCTTCTAGTGGCACCTAAATGGGTGGAGGAACCGAAGAACTCGTCTCTGCTGCTAGGCCAAAGGGGGGTGGTGCACTGCAACGCCAATGGGTACCCAACGCCTCAGATACACTGGATGAAGAGGGATGGTGAGTTCGTCGAAACATTAAATTACTTAAATGTCAATCTCTTTTTAAACATTATAAGTATATCGTGTTTGTTAACCGTTTGCGGGGTAATAGGCAAAAACCATATCTGGGTAGTCAGAAGTCAGAAGAATTAGATTGCCTACTAGATCCTCGTACCATAACCTCTATACACAAACTCAGTACATTCATTCAAATTCAAAACATTTATCTGACACTGGTTGCCTCTTAATATTAAAATTCTACCGTGGGTTCGGAAGCCCTGACTCGGAGAAGAAACTACAACAAGAAACTCCGGCTAATAATACCGATATTCATCACTTCACAACAAAAGTACTAGATTGTTCTTCCGTGCGGCGGTGTCCAGATTGCAAATAGCCCTAATGATTGCCAACCTCCGGAAAGAGACGGACCTTAAGAAGAAGATCACTTTACAAACTTAAATATACAATCCCTTTCCAGCTATATTAGGCATCTGGCGGCCCGTGCTAGACTTGGCGGGTGGCGGAGTGCTGTCGCTGCCCAACGGCTCTCTGGTCATCGAAGTGGTCTCCCTCAGCGACGAGGGCATGTACGCCTGCAACGTGGAGAACGGGGTTGGAGACGCCCTCAACAAGAATGTCTGGATCAGTGTCAATAGTGAGTTGGTTTGGATCATTAATCATTGCGGGATAATCAGAGGTTCAGGTGTCCATCTCCGCAATTGCAATAGTAATTCTATGGCCACCTCGAACCCACGTGTTTACCAGATAGTCTATGGAAAATCTATTACAGATTCTGTAAAAAAATGGCATGATCTATAGATTTACCTCAATTAATATTTAAAATAATAAGTAGGATTTAAACAGCATCAATACGATTACAGTGATGGATAACAGAAGCTGTGTTATCAATGCCCAAAAATAAAAATGAAACATTTGTCACTCTTTAATTTTAGCTATTTCTCACTTCCTACGAAATATCGGGAAAGAAGTTTAATAACATCTCAAGACTAACATGTAAAAATCATTTGTAATACTTCTAGTTTTAAGAGATTCGCGATTTACACTCATGATTAATAACTAGCGGGACTTATCGCGTATGTTTTTATATAATAAAGTTACCTTTATTAACCCGACGTTTCGGCTACGTTGCAGCAGCCTTGGTCACGGGCAAAGAAATATGCATCGTCAGTCTGCCCTTGACCATGACTGCTGTAACGTAGCCGAAACGTCGGGTTAATAAAGGTAACTTTATTATTTAAAAACATATGTAATACTTCTGTTTCCCTTTTATTTCAGAGCCTGTACACTTCGAGTCTAGTTCAACTAATCTCACAACGAAGTTAGGGTTGCCTCTCAAATTAGCATGCTTACCACTAGGTGATAACCCTATCAGGGTTAAATGGACCTTGGAAGGGAGACCTCTGGATTTCGCTTCTTCCAGGTAAGAAATAGATAGTTAAAGAGAATAGAAAAGGGTCAGAAAAAAATGTATATTCTACATTATGTTCAGACTATGTACGTAGATATCACATGGATTCGAGGCGCTCTAAAAGAGAATTTAATAAACGAATATAATAAAAAAGTATTAACTGTTTTAAACATCAATGTTCGTCTGCCTCGTTTACTCGTTATTAACTAAAATCCTATTTTATATCGTTAACGCCATCTTACGTTTAATGTTGGTATTATTTTGTAGCAGTGTTCTAGTTAAAACTTTACCACCCCTGTATCTTTCCAATTAGTTCTGCCATATTCCTTTAGATGGCACATTTCCGTGAAATCTTGTTTACCTACGAGTTATTATTAACATTATTCTCTCATATCATTATATCTATGTTACTCCTTATTTTATATAGATTTATTTTACTAGTCTTTTATATGACTATTCCTGGTACTATTCTTTGTGATTTCCATGTAAATTTTGTTATTCTCCCATATTCCCCAAACATACTCGTATTTCTTAATTTCTCAAGGCGAGTATACGCAGTGTGAGGAACTAAAGATAATGTATGAAAAGTTAATGGTTATGAGTGAATTAAGATAGATTTGTCACTAAGCCTATCCCATTAGGCAAGTAGTGTAAAATATGTGTATTTATTCCCCAAACAACTAACCAGAACCTCTCATCCAATACCCTTAATTTCATAAACATAACATAAGCTTCACGACTTGTGTATACATCCCCTTTATGGCGGGGTAGTCAGAGTCTATCATGCCCATCTCCGAAATTCCGAAGGCATGTTGGGTATGGGTCATCCAAAGCCCGCATATCACTAGATAGACAGCACCCAACGTGATAGGTAGTGAACCGTATCGCTGTATATAAGCACTGACTATTACCTATCCTGAGGGATGGGCAGGTTTCTTCACGATGTTTTCCCTCACTGTTAGCGACTGTAAATCATGTACGTAAATGAAAAGACATATTTAAAATTCATTCATTGGTACATGCCAGAGTCGAGATTCGAACCTAGGACCTTTCTCATACGAAGTCCGAGGTCTTACCCACTGGGCTACAGCCGAGTAATATGTGTAGAGTATAGTATGTAATATGTGTATGTATTCCCCATACAACTAACCAGAACCTTTTATCCAATACCCTTACTTTCATAAACATAACATACGCTTCACGACTTGTGTTACACACTCCCATTTTTATTATGGCGGGATAGTCAGAGGTTTGAAAGCCCATCTCCGAAATTAAGGCATGTTAGGTATGGGTCATTCGAAGCCCGCGTATCACTAGATAGACAGCACCCAACGTGATAGGTAGTGAACCGTATCGCCGTACAAGCACTGACTATTACCTATCCTTACTTTAATTACAGGATAATCCCCCTAGAAACGCCCTCCCCTAATGGACTGAGGAGTGAGCTGAGCTTCCAGAGGGTGGAGCCCAGAGACGGCGGGAGGTATGAGTGCAGGGCTAGCAACCCCTATGGCATGGCCGTGCATAGCGTCTATCTTACTATATTGGGTGAGTAGGATCATTTTTTTTATATATAAGATTTGGACATTATTACACCAATTGAACTAGCCCCTTGGTAAGTTCATTTAAGACTTGTGTTAAGGGTACTAGTCAATGTATAGTTAAGAAATATATACATATTATAGAAATATATACATAGATAAATACATATATAGCTTATATAATCAACGACCAGACTGGAAAGCAGCAGAAAAGCGTAGTTCTGCCTCCACCGGGAATCGAACCCGGGACCTCACGATTAACGTTCCGGCAGCTAACCGATCGCGCCACGGAGGTCGTCAATCATTTATGTCACTTAATATATTTAGACACTAGAATCCCGATGATTAAGGTATTCATGAAACGACTATGGACGACCTCCGTGGCGCGATCGGTTAGATGCCTGAAACAAAGATTCCCGGTGGACGCAGAGTTAAGAGCTACGCCTTTCTTCTGTTTATTATTATTATTAATCTTTGTACATATTAATGTTAATAAATAATAAAGTTATTTTAATAGAGACTCAATGTATATTACAGAACCACCAACACCGCCCCTCGACCTGCAAATAGATAGCGTCAGCAGTAAGTCTGCAAAGGTATCGTGGCGAGATACCCTCAAGATACACGTTCAGTACTACAACGTACAATACAGTTCCATAGATCACATCAATTGGGACAAGGCTCGAAGTATCAATATATCCAGGTACGTAAAAAAGGAAGGGCGGTTACGTAGGGGCTGGCCTAATAACTGCCAATTATGTATGATTATTAACGGCACGTATGCCTATTAATAGGGCTGTGCTGGTTCCAACATTGACTTATGGTAGTGAAAGTTGGGTATGGCAAAAGAAGCATGAAAGTAGAATCAATGCCGTCGAAATGCGGTCACTGAGAAGCATGTTAGGAGTGACAATGAATGATAAAATTAAAAATAGTGTGATAAGGGAAGGTTGTGGTTTGAAAGAAGACGTAGTGACTAAGATTGAAAAGAGCATGCTTCGATGGTTTGGACATATGCGGATGAATGATAGCAGATTGACAAAAGGAATATATATGAGTGAAGTGGAAGGGCGGTTACGTAGGGGCCGGCCTAATAAGTTAAATAACAGTCAGATAGACGCTATATTTAAAAAAGGTGACTTTAGGAGTACTTATAACCGCCGAGAGTGTATGAGAAGATGTATGAATGTCAATGAGGCGAAAGTGGTTTGTTAGTGGGACAAATGGGGATCCGTGATCTCTGCCTACCCTTTTAAAGGGAATCAGGCGCGATGTGTATGTATGCATGTAAAAAAATCTTTCCGCTGCATCATTAGGCAATACTAAAAGTCGTTATGTATTTTTTGAGCGATAAAATGATATCGTTATGAAATGTGTTTCTCAAAATTCATTGCATTTTTTGCTTCTACATAATAGGTTAAACATAACGTTTTTAAAATTGTTTCTTCAATGTCTTTCATGGAATATTGATATGAAAGTATGATAATTAGACATTCAAATATTATATAGTAATTCGACGTAGCTCAGTTGTTTGGGGCTTGGCTCTGTATCAGTGGGTACAGGGTTCAAATCCCGTTTCAGCATGTACCAATGGAAATGAAGTTTAATGAATTTCTATGTACATTTTCGTAATAAAAACACATTTACGAAATGCATCGAATTATACGGTTAGGGAAAACATCGTGAGGAAACCTACCTGTTCCCGAACAGGTAATAGTTAGTGCTTGTAAATGTACTGACTATCTGGTTAACACGTGGGTTCGAGGTGTCCATAGAATTACTACCTTCGCAATTGCGGAGATGGAAACCTGAACCTCTAACTACCCCGCAAGGGTTAATGGTCGTGAATGCGTTTGCTTTTGTTTTGTGAAACATTACCAACAATGCGTATTCATGGAGCTACGACCTTTCACTGCCTGCTATTAAAACTGTATCCTTATCAAGTATCACAAATAACTACTTACCGTTATCAACATCTCACTACCCAAAACGTCTTTAACCTTACTTCTCCCCTTGCAGGCTGGAGCACTCCCTCCGTCAGTCCATAAGGCTGGAGGAGCTGCAGCCAGCCACCAGCTACCGTGTAAGGGTGGCCTCTGGGAACCAGGTGGACCTCAGCCACTACACGCCGCCCCTGCACTTCACCACGCAGCAGGAAGGTAAACATATATGTGTTCAAGCCTGTTATACCCTTTTAAGACAGTCAATTTTATTAAGCCATTCACCACTAAGGTTATGTCGGCTGAAGTACAAACACTGATGCTACGGCGTTTGAAGTTCTTGTTATTCCATCGCCATGGTTACAGCAACGCGGCCAGCCGCTACAACCGAAGAAAATAGAAATCGAAGCTCCAATTCTTCTCTTCCTTGTTTTTCGGTTCGTTCCAGTTGAGGATCCAAATATAATCCCAAAGCAAACATATTTAGCCAATTTGGCATCACAACTGACTAAATATTCAGCCGAAAATAATTATTTGTATTTTCAACTTTCACTGAACTGCTGACTTTGTTGACGCACCATAGACGACTGACAGTCAAAGGTTGAGTGTCCAAAATTAACTGTGTATTAAGATGGCATTTGGCTGATTTATATCACGTTTTGTCTGATAATTGGGTTCAACATGGCATATGTAAACCATGTCGGTTACAGATACCTACAGACAATTGGGTTTACACATGATATTTTTCTTTAACAATGTTAAATGTGTCTTAATTGCTTCTATAACTTTCAATATGTCATAGGAAGCCTAAAGGATAACGGGTCAACAGTACCTTTTAAATAGCTTCCTTTAAAAAACGCTTAATGTTGACTAATGTGACGACCTCCGTGGCGCGATCGGTTAGCCACCTGAACGCTAATCGTGAGGTTCCGGGTTCGATTCCCGGTGGAGGCAGAGTTAAAAACTACGCTTTTCTACTGCTTTCCAGTCTGGTCGTTGATTTGTATATGATATATATGTATTGATCTATACATAATATGTATACATTTGTTAAATATACGTTGACTAAGTACCCTTAACACAAGTCTTAAATGTACTTTCCAAGGGGCTAGTTCAATTTGTGTAATAATGTCCAAATCACCCAAATATTATATTATATTATAAATTATATTATGTTAGTCTTTGTGATGAAAGATTCAATATCCTTTTGCAGCCCCCTCCTCCCCACCAATAGCGGTGCAAGTGCTGTCAACGGATGTCCCGGGGGAGCTGGCAGTGGCGTGGCTGCCTCCGCCCCGGGACACGCTCCATGGCGCCCTGCAGGGCTTCCACCTCAAGGCCACGCCCAAACTTAGCGGGGACACTTGTGAGTTAACCTTAAGTGACGAATATACAAACAAAAACAAACGCATGCACGACCATTAACCCTTGCGGGGTAGTCAGAGCTTCAGGGGTGTATTTCCGCAATTGCGAAGGTAGTAATTCTATGGACACCTCGAACCCACGTGTTAACCAGATAGTCAGTACTCAATGTGACAGGTGGTCAGCCATGTCGCCATTTACAAGCACTAACTATTATCTGTTCGACGAACAGGTAGGTTTCCTCACGATGTTTTCGCTCACCGTATAATTCGATGTATTTCGTAAATGTGTTTTTATTACGAAAATGCACATAGAAATTCATTAAAATTCATTTCCATTGGTACATGCTCAAGTGGGATTTGAACCCTGTACCCACTGATACAGAATGTCAAGCCCCAAACAACTGAGCTACGTCGAATTATTAACGAATATGTATGGAGATATATAGTTTTCAACGGAGAGAAAGTGGCTTATAAGAATCTTGATCTATACGGAGATCAAACAAATATCTTTGTATGCATTTATATCTAAGGCTTCAATGTAAAAAAATAATTTACGATTAAAACAGTGAATTAGAATACTAAAGAAATGTAAAAATAATAATGGTGCATGTTATTATTAGGGCACATGAAACTTATTGGAGTAAGCGCAGGTAAGACAACTAACCTAATTTAGCTTATAATGATAATAACTTTCGGTCATTTACCCCAATAGTAATACTTCATGAGATATTGTCTCTCAAAAGGTCTGTTTAAACACAGTGGTAAAAGGACACCAATATACAGTATGTTCATATAATTTCCTTTAAGATCTGAGTTTATCACTCCCTACTTGAATGACCACCCCCATGAATTCATTCATTCATTCAATTCGTTCATTCTATTCTAGCCCTAGAAGAATCCCAAACGAAGATCTTAAAAGTGCTGGCGAGGAGTGGAAAGCAAACGACTACTTTGAGTGGCCTACTCAAGAATACTAGGTGAGAGAATTGTAACTTGCATATCAAACGCATTGTCTCTTCTAGGGTAGTCACTTTGTATGGACAGTCAACAAATAACGTAACGTGTCAATTCTCGATATAATACACTTCTGGACACATCTATTGGCCCACCTAGCATTTTCAGTTTCGTTTGGTCCTAACTAAAATTTTTTATTAGGTCGAGTTAAAAGTTTTTATGCAGCTTTTAACCTGGCACATTCACAATGTCATTCAATAGTCTTTTTTTGAATTTCCAACACAGAATTTAAAGAAACAAAAGACAATTTGGAGCCTGTTTGTTGATATCAAACTATCGAAACCTAAACTCTAAGGTGGGCCAATAGATGTGTCCGGAAGTGTATTATAAGGTAATGGCGTTAGCAAAGTTTTAACCAATGTATGGACATTTTAAACTACAATCATACACAGTTGGAAAATTTTGTTCACCGTATCCAATATGTTTACTTAGCCGATCTAAATTGATAATATTACCTCCACAAACCATAAAAGACTTGGCTCAGAAATAAGACCTATTTTGTCAAGTCTCCAATTATATACATCGACAATCCAATGCATTATATATTACATAACATAACATAGGCTTCACGACTTGTGTATACACACTCCCTTTTTTATTATGGCGGGGTAGTCAGAGGCTTGAATCCGAAATTTCGAAGGCATGTTAGGTATGGGTCATTCGAAGCCCAATATAATAATAACTTGAATTGCCGTCACAACATAATTTGGAATTATACAAAATATTTCAGATTCATTTGCGTATGTGACAGGGGAGTCTAAAATAGACGGCCTCCACCCACTGAAAAATAAAAAAAAAATTCTTACAATTATGTTAACATCTAATATTCTTATAATAGTGTTTGTATTGAATATCTATTGCTATGTTTCAGATACGCAGTGTCGGTGAGCGCGTTCAACGCGGCTGGCAACGGGCCCTACTCGCTGCCAGTCTACCAAATGACCCGGGAGGGAGGTACGTGCCCTTTACGCCTCTTACTAGTCTATTCGCGTTAAGTAAATAGTGACGTCATTATATATAGAGGTTAAACTGGCCAATTAGACGAGAGTAAATGATAAAACCAGTCGCATCGACCAATTGCAGACAACCGTTGTCACGTCTCATTGGTCAAATCGTGGAGACATTATGACATCACTATTTTCTTAATGCGAATGTACTATAGTGACTGTGTGTGTTTATGGCGTATTTTAGAATTAGATATTGGTATTGAAGAGCGATTACATTATCCATTAGTTACATACTCGTCAAAAAATTGAAGTGTGTATACTAAATATATTTCTTAGACACACGTTAATGGGTATATAAGCGCTGCTAGAATAGTAAACAAATTATATGGTATTGACTTACGAAAGTCACGTGATATTTCTAAATGAAAGTACATTTTCTAAGGTAGCAGGTAAATCACTTCAATTGAGGTGATAATAATGCATCCTGCAACCTATTTATTAGACGTAGCTACTACTGTCATACAAAGTCACTAAATGACTACTTTACTTCGGCTATTTT
Organism: Leucoptera coffeella; assembly: GCA_030578115.1. Lineage (NCBI taxonomy): Eukaryota > Metazoa > Arthropoda > Insecta > Lepidoptera > Lyonetiidae > Leucoptera > Leucoptera coffeella. The sequence goes on from JAMBLF010001917.1 coordinate 23,933, forward strand.
TACAAAGCTCTCATCATCATCAATAAACAATAATTATCCTTACTGTTAACGTGTCCTTAGAAGTTCCTATAACCGCCAAGTGTGTATAAGTGTCCATGAAGCGAAAGTGGTCTGTCAGGATCGGGACTAATGGGGATCCGTGATCTTTGCCTCCCCTCTACAGGGAAGCAGGCGTGATGTGTATGTATCATTAACGTGATCAAGGAGACATTGCTATCTCTGATCATCATCCTTAATGATATATCCATATATAGACGACCTCCGTGGCGCGGTTGGTTAACCACCTGAACGCTATCGCGAGGTCCCGGGTTCGATTCCCGGTGGAGGCAGAGTTAT
>JAMBLF010001918.1:0-26857 GCA_030578115.1 Leucoptera coffeella
CGCTCCGGCTTCGCACGGGTATAAAATATATAGCCTACTCCTCTATTTAATGGATGTTATTATACATATAAACCTTCCTCTTGAACCACTCTGTCTATTAAAAAAAAACATATCAAAATCCGTTGCGTAGTTTCAAAGATTTAAGCATACAAAGGGACATAGGGACAGAGAAAGCAACTTTGTTTCATACTATGTAGTAACAAACGATCATATAAAAATAAATGTGAAACTTTATAATATTGTAAAACACTTGAAATTCCCTGTATAAATATAAAAGATAAAATGATAGATAATTGAAAAATAAGACAAAAAATGACAAACGCGTTCTCGATCATTAAAATTTTAACAGTGTGTCCCTTGTTAGATGTGACGTGTTAACTAGCTGCCGTTCTTCCCGACATGTCGTCGGAAACGACTATGGGACTAGAGTCCGATGAGCTAACAACCTTTCACCAATGTTCCATTAGACATCACAACCCCAATATTCAAGCTAAAAAGTGACTTTAGAGATATTATCGTGTTATTCAGATTCTGTTTAACCCGTGAGGGATCCAAAAACGTGTATACATACATATAATATACAAATTTATGTACATCTTACTCCGAAATGTTTCAAATCGGATTATTGACTACGATTTGAACGATAAAATATTATGGTTTTAAGAGATTTGCGATTTATACTCATGATTAATAATTAACGGGACTTATCGCGTAAGTTTTTATATAATAAAATTACCTTTATTAACCCGACGTTTCGGCTACGTTGCAGTAGCCATGCTCACGTGCAGACCCGTTAGTTATTAATCATGATAAAATATTAGTTGAACCAATTAACACTCTAAACCCACCTAATCTCCGCGCGGGGTACATGGGCGACCTGTACACTGCACCTGTACACGCCCCCGTCAGAGGTCTGTAGAGCTACCACCTCGAGCGCCCCGCTGGGGGTCACTAGAAACCGCTCGCCCCCCGCAGGGATCCGGCGGCCATCTTTGAGCCATGTTACCTGCAATTAGTGGGTATTTGGTTTGAGTTAGTGCGTAATTGAAATATGTGAAATAATAATATTTGGACATTATTACACCAATTGAACTAGTCCCTTGGTAAGTACATTTAAGACTTGTGTTAAGGGTACTAGTCAACGAATATTTAACAAATAGTTATATACATATTATATATAGATAAATACATAATAGATTCGTTAGTAAGTTCGTTTATGACTTGTGTTAAGAGTACTAGTCAACGAATATTGAACAAATATATACATATTATATATAGATATAAACATATATGTATAGATAAAACGGGTCTTATCACGTATATTACTTTGTTTATAACAAATAAACACTTAATACCAATTTCTTTGTGAAATTAACAAAAATAAACTTAAAATATTATTATTCTTTTTGCTTTAAAGCAACCAATAAGTACCAATGTTTGCCCGTAACAATGAGCTAAAAGTATCAAACGGTTTTTTGGAACCTTTTAGCCTTGCCTGTCTATTATAGGTACTCGTATGTATTAATTTATATAAAATATACATGTACATACATTCATCAATTCATGTCTTTCACGTATTTACTCGCAGTACAGAATAAATAAAGTTACAGAATAAATAAAAAAAGAAAATTTTGCGTTTGGGCTCAAATAATTATTAATTATAATTTATGATTATAATAATGTTAATTATTTTAGCCAGAGAACAGTTCGGGATACATGTATGTTGTTTTGTATTTCTTACTACAGTGATACATAACAAACAAAATAATTATTACTTTATACCATACTAAAATATTCCTACTACAAACACACTTAGATACTCACATTAACCTGCAACGTAGGTACAATCCGATGCGCGGATGTGGGGTACAATTTCCTTGGAGCCGGTTCAGCCCCCCACACTTGCAGTTGCGCCCGAGCGGGGGCTTGTACTGGGCAGGGGAACAAGGCGACGCCCCCCGCGGGGATCGAAAGGGCGGCTGCGGGGGTTGAGGGGAATGATGGGGTTTCTGAAAGGTAATGACGGTGGAGGTGTTAAAATTTTATTGTTTATTGAATGTAGATGGAATGTTTTTTGCCTACTGTAATATGAAAAAACGTTGAAGCTGTAATGTAATAAATGACAGCTTTTTGAAAAAGATATATGAGAGAATAGGATTTGAATAGAATTCTGTTTTCCTATATCTCAAATTTCCAGTTATCAAAACAATTTGTTCAACTATTCCAAGATTCCTTTCGTAACCCTCCTTTCATGCATCGGCTCCATGTGTCTAAACCACCTTCTTTCTCTTTTTCCGTCACTTCAGCATTGAGAAGAATGTCTCCAATTTGATCTGCACAAGTACTACTACCGTCCAAATATTATTATTAATTACTAGCGACCCGCTCCGGCTTCGCACGGGCATAAAATATATAGCCTACTCCACTATTTAATGGATGTTATTATACCTATAAACCTTCCTCTTGAATCACTCTATCTATTAAAAAAAACCGCATCAAAATCCGTTGCGTAGTTTCAAAGATAAGCATACAAAGGGACATAGGGACAGAGAAAGCGACTTTGTTTTATACTATGTAGTGATACTGACCAGCAACCATGACCAAAGCTGCCCTGGACACGGCGACACCCACGTCCCCCACTCTAGCCACGCACTGGTAGTGTCCAGACACGAGGGCCGACACGGGGGCGACACGGAGACTGCCGTTCGATAACTGTTCCCTGGAAAGTGAGGGGTTAACATAATATTTAGGACTCTATTACACCAATTGAATTGGCTGCTTTGTAAGTACATTTAAGACTTGTTAAGGGTTCTAGTCAACGTATATTTAAGAAATGTATACTTATTATATATAGATAAATATATAGCATGTATAATCAACAAGCAGAGTGGAAAGTAGAAGAAAAGCGTAATTCTTAACCCTGCCTACACCGGGAATCTTTGAAAACTCTCGATTAGCGTTCAGTTGGTTAACCGTTCGTTCGCGTCAGAGAGGTCATAGAATTGGAGCTTCGACTTTGTTTTCTTCTTCGGTTGTACCTGCTGGCGGCGTTGGCGTAACCATGGCGACTGAATAACAAGAAGTGCAAACGCCATGGCATCAGTGTTTGTACTTGAGCCGACATAACCTTAGTGGTGAATGGCTTATTAAAGATATAAAAAAACTACACACTAACCTATATTCATCCCCACTAGACACAACATCATGAGGCGAGGGGGGATTATGAGCGTTAAACCGCCATTGAATCCCCACTACTACACCTCTAGCCCCCTTCGCGAGGCAAGGCAGTAGGGCGACCCCACCAGGGGGGACTACCACGTCCCACGGCTCCTCTGTAAAGGTTATTCCTTCGTCACCTCCTGAAAAAAAGAGAGATAGTAGTTAGATATACGATATTCAAAAATACATACTAGCGACCCGCTTCGGCTTCACACTTCTGGCTATTTAATGGATGTTGTTATATATATAAACCTTCCTCTTGAATCACTCTATATATTTAAAAAACTGCATCAAAATCCGTTGTGTAGCTTCAAAGATTTAAGCATACAAAGGGACATAGGGACAGAGAAAGCGACTTTGTTTTATAAAAGAACCCGTCATTGACACTCATGTAGTTACCTCCTTATACACTCTCAGTGGTTATAGGTAGTTCTAACGTCACGCTTTTTCGATATGGCGACTATCTGAATGTCATATAGTTCACATATATCATGTAAACATGTCCTGTATATGATACACATGTTCTAAAATCCTCTACGTAATGGAAAGAAGGTTGTTAAAACAACATCTTCGCGTGTCCTCCGCAATTGCGAAGGTAATTCAATTCTATTCTATGAACACCTCGAACCCACGTGTTGACCAGATAGTCAGTACTCAATGTGACAGGTGGTAAGCTATGTCGACATTTACAAGCACTAACTATAATAATAATTTTATTTCCTAGATTTAAGTATCTATTTTTTCGTGTATTCCCATAAAAAATATTATTTAAGGACAAGCGGATATGTATTTAATCTTTCATGTTGTGATAGCAAATGAACCATGAAAAAAGACAATATACCTAAAGCTATATACCTATCTAAATAAAACTACCTAACCCGCACAAAGAGTTAAAAGTAATTGAAATACCAAAAGTTAGGAGTACTTATAATCGCCGAGTGTGTATGAGAAGGTCAATGAAGCGAAAGCGATTTGTTAAAATCGAATCAAATGGGGATTTGTGATCTCTACCTACCTGTGTGGAAACAAGCTAGATATATATATATATATATATATATATGTGTGTGTATGTTTGTGTGCGATTCACGTCCTTTAATCCCTTTCGGGGTGGACACAACCTGGTAGAGACTATAAATATTAAACGTATTAAGGAGAAAACATCGTGAGGAAACCTACCCCGAATAAGTAATAGTCAGTGCTTGTAAATGGCGACACGGCTTACCACCTGTCGCATTGAGTACGGAAACTAATATCTTTCATGTCACTTTAAAGGACGAATATTAGGGTTGTGATGTCATATGGAACATTGATGACAGGTTACCCTATCATCAAATATATTCCATTCACCCCTAGTCTCTTAGTCGTCTTCTAAGACAAAACAAAAACAACCAAACGCATTCACAACCATTAACCCTTGCGGCGTAGTCAGAGGTTTAGGTTTCCATCTCCGCAATTGCGAAGGTAGTAATTCTATGGCCACCTCGAACCCACGTGTTGACCAGATAGTTAGTACTCAATGTGACAGGTGGGAAGTCATATCGCCATTTACAAGCACTAACTATAACCTGTTCGGGGTACAGGTAAGTTTCCTCACCGATTAATTCGATATATTTCGTAAATGTGTTTTGTGTTGTCCTTCTTAGACATGCCGGGAAGAATGGCAGCTAGTTAGCATTCTTTTACGTCCCATATTGGGACATACCTGTATCTAAATAAAACCGTCTATTCCCAAAACATCCCACAAAAAACATCCCGAATGGGCTATTTTGGGAAAGTCAATAAAATATTATTTTTGTATTCCCATAATCTCCCACCTAAATCTCCCATTCGGGATATTTTGCAACTTCAATTAAATATTTAGTTTACTATTCCCAAAATATACCACCATTAATTTGGAAGAAAATTTATTGAAATGTACAGTCTTGCACAGTAAAAATTGGATGTAAAAATAAAAAATAATTTTATTTATTTATTTATACTTGAGTCTCAATACCACGTAATGTACATCGTACTAAATAACAAACATATAATTTTTTTTAATACCGTAAGAATAAACAATTGTAACATTAAAGTCACTCTAAGTTCAGCCACAAGAACAAATGTAATTACTTGATATTAATGTAACAGTAACCATATTAATTTAACAACAGAAACATGAAGTAATACATAATATAATATCTCAACTTACAAATAATAAAACTAATAATATACTTTTCTAATGAGTCTATATCAGACCATATAATTAAAAATCACAGAATCAATTTGGTTTTTAGGAGTATAATGTTACTGATACATGATATGACATTTACAATGACTAAGTTTAATCACAGATATTAATATACTAACTATATACTAAGTATTCGCAGTCTTATTAATTGAACGATGACACAAAATAAACATAATATAATATCTCAACCTACAAGTAATAATATTAATAATATACTATTCTAACGAGTCTATATCAGACCATATAATTAAAAATCACAGAATCAATTTGGTTTTTAGGAGTATAATGTTACTGATACATGATATGACATTTATAATGACTAAGTTTAATCACAGATATTAATATACTAACTATATACTAAGTATTCGCAGTCTTATTAATTGAACAACGACAAAAAATCAACATAATATAATATCTCAACCTACAAGTAATAATATTAATAATATACTATTCTAATGAGTCTATATCAGACCATATAATTAAAAATCACAGAAAAATATTGTGCAAGACTGTACTAAAGTATATTTATTTAAAAAAGTAATATTATCGTGGTATATTTTGGGAATAGTAAACTAAATATTAATTTGCAGTTGCAAAATATCCCGAATGGGAGATTTACGTGGGAGATTATGGGAATACAAAAATAATATTTTATTGACTTTCCCAAAATAGCCCATTTGGGATGTTTTTTGTGGGATGTTTTGGGAATAGACGAATAAAACATCTACAAAGAGTAATTGAAATGCCAAAAAAACTCAAGGATATACAACAAAGGGTTAATCACAATGGCGTCACGATTCAATTCCATGGTTCCATTGAATGAATGGAATATGGAATTGATGCGTGGGAGAGATGTTATCTTAGTCTCGAGAGGTTTTAAAAATATGTATGTGTGTGAAGGATTATACACATACATATATACAGATCAAATTGGAGACATTCTTCTCAAGGCTAGTGTATGTAGTGAAGAACAGAAGAGCATGTAAGAAGGTTAATGGGTGTGAGTGAAGCAAGAGATTTATCACCCGTTCCAGGTGGCTTAATACTCGTAGTATCTGCCTATCCCGTTAGAGATTCATAATTTAAACATATATTATTTATTATTATTTATTTATTTGTTTGTATGAAGTAGGTTTATATGAGTTAATACATACATACATACATACACATTCACGTCCTTAAATCACTTTCGAGATGGATAAAACCTTGAAGATTTAACTAGTATCTCTTAAGATTAATGACTAACGGGACTTATCGCGTACGTTTTTATACGATAAAGTTACCTTTATTACACACCCTTATTAATTTAAGTAACGGTTAATAATAAAGATAACTTTATTATACAAAAACATACGCGATAAGTCCCGTTAGTTATTTATCATGAGTATAAATCGCGAATCTTTTAAAACTACTCTCTTTAGTCATTATTTAGCATAAATATTAGGCTCGTCATGTTATATGGAACATTGTAGACAGATTTCATTCACCCCTATTCCCTAAGTCACCTCCTACATGCCGGGAAGAACGGCAGCTAGTTAGCACTAATTTACGTCCCAGCTAACACGGGACAGTGATAAAATTAACCCCAATACAGTTTAAACGATTTGACGCGTTCGTTCACTGATTTATTTTAATCTTCGGACCATGCGGGTTCAGCGATGCTGTGGCACAGTGTAGGAACATTGAATTAAGTTAGTATAAACAAGTGTTTTTAAATATACAATGGCTAGTGCCTTTAATACTACGGTGAGGGAAAAAATCGTGAGGAAACCTACCTGTTCCTCGTACAGGTAATAGTGCTGAAAATGGCGACATGGCTTACCATCTGTCACATTGAGTACTATCTGGTCAACACTTGGGTTCGAGGTGGCCATAGAATTACTACCTTCGCAGTTATGGAGATGGACACCCGAACCTCTGACTACCCCGCAAGGGTTAATTGTCGTGAACGCGTTTGTTTGTCTTTTTGTCTTAAATGAACTTACCAAGGCCCCAGATATAAGAAAGAATACTTAACTAGTACACACTACTACTATATTATGTAACTACTATACTATGCCAAGGGTTAGTTCAATTGATGCCATAACTACACATCATGCCCGTTTGCTTACAAAGGGGCAGGCAGAGATTATCCACCCATCTGTCCCGATCCTGACAGACCACTTCCGCTTCATTGACACTCATACACCTCTTCACTCGGCGGTTATAGGTACTTCTAACGTCACCCTTTTTCAATATGGCGTCTATCTGATATATAAAATATACTAATAGAGCATGTATGAGAAGGTTAATGGGTGTGAGTGAAGCAAGAGATTTGTCACCCGTTCCAGGTGGCCTAATAGTCTCTGCCTATCCCTTGGGGACGTAGAGGCGTGAATATATTTATGTATGTAATAACTAGATCTCATATTTCAAAGTTTAAATACCTTACCTTACATTATGTTATTTTCTACACTATGACCCGAGTGACAGTATCTATCTATATCTGTTCTAATTGAATTGCTGCTTGCCTCAGGCTACTCTGTGCTAGTCTGGGACGTAAATTGAATAACTAGCTGTCTTTCTGCTTCGCTATACAGAATCTTGGATATACAATGTTACTTCTTACATCACGAATGTATATAAGTATGGTTGTTTTGTCAGGATCGAAACAAATAGGGATAATAGATCTCTGCCTCTCGGATAGGTAATAGCCAGTGCCTATATACGGCGATACGGTTCACTACCTATCACGTTGGGTGCTGTCTATCAAGTGAAACGCGGGCTTCGAATGACCCATACCTAACATGGCCTTCGAAATAGATGGGCACTCAAGTCTCTCACTACCCCGCCATAATAAAAAAGGGAGTGTGTATACACAAGTCGTGAAGCGTATGTTATGTTATCTCTGCCTACCTCTCTGTAAGGGAATGGGCGTGATGTGTTTATATGTATATGTAACTATGAATCAAGAAGAAAAGCATTTAGTTATGCTATAGTTAGCGATAATAGTTATTATCCCCTAAATGGACAACTTTTTCTCTGACTACCCTTTATAGGGAAACGGTTGTGAAATGTGTATGTATACATACATACATACGTACACGTAAAGAATTTGATAACTGTTTTAGTCATAATATTCACATCTGCTTTAATAATTAACATAAGCATATACTTATATATCTATATGGGTATACTTTAAACAACGTAATGCATACATTTCACAACTATTATCATATACATACTTAATAATAATGAATTCCAATAACTATTTCGATGACAGTAATTCTACCTTAATGACCTATCCCATGAGATACTACCGATCCCATTAAGTGCATTAAGTGCCTGTATACGGTGATACGGTTCATTACTTATCACGTTGGGTGCTGTCTATACCAAACATGTCTTCGAAATTTCGGAAATGAGTAGCCACATTAAATAAAGGAGTGTGTATGAGGAGGTGTATGAGTGTCAATGAAGCGAAAGTGGTTTGTCAGTATCGGGACACTTGGGAATTCGTGATCCCTACCTACCACTCTACAGCGTATGTATTGTCTGAATAAAAACACTGAGGCATATTTCACAGCTTCCTAACATATCGGTAGGTTACAAAAGGAGAATTAGGAACACTAGGTCAGGCTATATTTCTAGGACAGATCTAGGGTTACTATTTGGACCCAAAAACCGTATACATTCACGTCCTTAATCCCTTTCGGGGTGGACAGAACCTTGGATATATAAAAAAACTTGTCACTAACATGAATATTGGGGTTGTGTTGACATATGCAACATTGGTGATAGGTTGCTAGCGTATCGCCCAATAGATTCCATATACCCCTAGTCCCTTAGTCGCTGACGACATACCGGGAAGAACGGCAGCTAGTTAGCATTCTTTTTACGTCCCAGACTAGCATAACACACATCGTAGATTAGATATATCGTTCGACGTAGCTCAGTTGTTTGGGGCTTGATTCTGTATCAGTGGATACAGGGTTCAAATCCCGCTTGAGCATGCACCAATGGAAAGTTTAATGAATTTCTATGTACATTTGAAATACAAAAAATAGATTTGCAAAATGCACCGAATACTACGGTGAGGGAAAAACATCGTGAGCAAATCTTTCAAGGGTCTTAGCTAAATAATGCGTTTTAGCACAAACGCAGTTCAATATCAGATCAGTAATAGTGTGAAGTTGGTAGTGGATTAGCAAAAGTGACAATTTTAGCTTTAAAATGGGGGTCACTTTTACTAATCCACTACCAACTTCAAATTATTACTGATCTGATATTGAATAGATATTTTACATAACCATTAGTGAACTAAGGCCCCGAACAGGTAATAGTCAGTGCATGTAAATGGCGACATGGCTTACCACCTGTCACATTGAGTACTGACTAGTCAACACGTGGGTTCGAGGTGGCCATAGAATTACTAGCTTCGCAATTGCTAATGGACACCCGAACCTCTGACTACCCAGTAAAGGTCTAAGCGTTTGTTTGTTTTTGTTGTTTGGTAACCCTAACTCCTATATCCTAAAAGGGGAAGGGGTGACCAGAGTTGAGCAGCTCTCACGTTAATGAGGCCTAATGTCGATGGTGGAAAAATAGGTCAACAAACAAGAGTGGTGGTACCTAAAAAGAATGCTAACTATAGTATGTTCGTCTTAAGAAAATAGTGACGTCATAATGTCCCCACGATTTGACCAATGAGACGTGACAACGGTTGTCTGCAATTGGTCAATGTGACTTGTTTTCTCGTTTACTTAAGTCTCATTGGCCAGTTTAATTTTTGAATATCATAACGTCACTATTTTCTTAACGCGAATAGCCTATAGCTGCCGTTCTTCCCTGTTGTAGAATGTAATTTTGATATATTGCTCATTTGGTGCAACAATGGCGTAATTACACTTTTACAATTTTTAAAGGAGAGCCGATTAAAGATTTGTATACGATGCATGGCATTTTGGGGAGACTCATTATAATCCGAATCATTTTAAAAGTAAGTTTGATTTTTCAAAAAACATTTCGGTCGATGTTTCTCCGGGTGTAAATAGACTTTTCGAACATAATGACATAATAACTTTAATTTACAAAAAAATGTAATTACGACGTTGTTGCACCAAATGAGCGATATGTGGTCTTGTTTGTGTTGGTTATATTTGAAGGTTAAGTACATTAAAAAATTATAACCAACACAAACAAAACCATTTGATTAAAAATTTTAAAGAAATAATAATGTAGTTAACTAATAAAATTTAAATTAAGGTTAATTGTTGTTCACGTATTAAAAGAAAAAAGTGTATTAAAAAAAATCATTAATAATATCTTAAAAAATATTACAAAAATACGATTAAACAATTAAAATTATAACTATTTAATCCGATTAAACATACAATAATTAATAGTTACAACTAAATATACTTTTGGCGACTTCAATTTGCAACATTTGTAACTAGCTGCCGTTCTTCCCGGCATGTCGTAGGAGGCGACTAAGGGACTAAGGGTAAATGGAATCTATTGGGCGATGAGCTAGCAACCTTTCACCAATATTCCATCAAAACCTCAATATACTTGCTACTGAGTGAACAAAGTGTAGGACGCCCCCTGCTAGATGGACCGATGACCTGAAAAAGGTCGCTGGTAGTGGTTGGCTGAGGGCCACGAGTGATCGTGTTTTGTGTACTCTTGGGGAGGCCTACGTCCAGCAGTGGACTGACATAGGCTGATCGATGAGTGAACAAAATGTTTTCATGTCTCCAAAGTTCTGTCCACCCCTAAACGGATTGAATTCACTCAATGAACGCATCACTACATAGTATAAAACAAATTCGCTTTCTCTGTCCCTATGTCCCTTTGTATGCTTAAATCTTTGAAACTACGTTTTTTTTAATAGATAGAGTGATTCAATAGGAAGGTTTATATGTATAACAACATCCATTAAATAGCCAGAAGTGCGAAGCCGGAGCGGGTCGCTAGTAACACAATAAAACGAATAAGCAACAATTGAGTTACAATGAGGACAATACACATACAAGTACATACAAAACAAAAACAAACGCATTCACGACCATTAACCCTTGCGGGGTAGTCAGAGGTTCAGGTGTACATCTCCGCAATTGCGGAGGTAGTAATTCTATGGACACCTCGAACCCACGTGTTAACCAGATAGTCAGTACTCAATGTGACAGGTGGTCTATTATCTGTTCGACGAACAGGTAGGTTTCCTCACGATGTTTTCCCTCACCGTATAATTCGATGTATTTCGTAAATGTGTTTTTATCACGAAAATGTACATAGAAATTCATTAAAATTCATTTCCATTGGTCAAATCCAAGCGGGATTTGAACCCTGTACTCACTGATACAGAGCCAAGCCCCAAACAACTGAGCTACGTCGAATTACTACAAGTACATACATACATATAAATGTGTTTTCACAGGTAATGTTGCCCACAAAAACAGTGTCCCCAAGTAGAAAGACATAAACAGTGGAATGACCCGGGGAGATGGCTACTAAGCACAGAACCAGTATTCGAATAGATGGTCAACATATAATAATAATATTTGGACATTATTACACCAATTGAACTAGCCCCTTGGTAAGTACATTTAAGACTTGTGTTAAGGGTGCTAGTCAACGTATATTTAAGAAATATATACTTATTATATATAGATAAATACATAAATAGTAAATATAATCAACAACTTTGGGAACTCACGATTAGAATCTAGGCGGCTAAACAATCGCGTTACGGAGGTCGTCAAATAGTAACATATTTTATAATAGTCTAAAAGAATAGTTTTACACAAAGAATAAAAGAGCAACCTTCTTAGGTTAATGGGTGTGAGTGAAGCGAAAGAGATTTGTCACCCGTTCCAGGTGGCCTAATAGTCTCTGCCTATTCTGGTAGGGACGTTTAGGCGTGAATATGTGTATGCAATAAATAGTCAGTGTTTTTTGAATAGCCACATTGATTACTGATCTGATCTATCTGGGGTCCAATTCTACTAATGCGTATTAGTACAATCGTATTTTAATAATAGTGTGAAGTTGGTAGTGGTTTAGTAAAAGTGACAAATTACGCCTTAAAAACCGAGAAATTTTACACTTTTGCACCATTACTGAAGTGATATTAAACTACGATTTTGTAAAAAGCATTAATGGTCTTGGGCCCCTTGTCCAAACCTGGGTTCAAGGTAGCCATGATAGTAGTAGATAGAATCACTAATGAATGACACGAGAACCTTTGACTACCTTTTAGAGTCAATGATCCTAAATGTGTTTTTTTTAATGTTGCCCTATCTATTATTCTTACCACTCTGTGCTCACCAAATACACGTTCACGGGAGGGTGGGTGCCGTCTTTCTGGCCACCCCACGCACTCAACGCACCGCGTAGTTTATTCAACACCGCAATTCCCTTGGGGGTAGGCAGAGACTATTGTACAACACTTTACTTTATAAACTACTAGCGACCCGCTCCGGCTTCGCACGAGTATGAAATATATAGCCTACTCCACTGTTTAATGGATGTTATTATACATATAAACCTTCCTCTTGAATCACTCTATCTAATCAAAAAAACCGCATCAAAATTCGTTGCGTAGTTTCAAAGATTTAAGCATACATACATAGGGACAGAGAAAGCGACTTTGTTTTATACTATTTAGTGATGTAGTTACTATGTAAACAACCAAAATATAAAAACTTTTGTGATAGTTCGACGTAGCTCAGTTGTTTGGGGCTTCACTCTGTAACGAGGGTACAGAGTTCAAATCCCGCTTAAACATGTGCCAGTAGAAATGAAGTTTAATAAATTTCTAAGTACATTTTAGTAATAAAAACACATTTACAAAATGCATCGAATTATAAGGTGAGGGAAAACCTACCTGTTCCCCGAACCTACATATGGGATAGATAGTACATTTTTATTCGGGTCGAGATGTATGTATGTATGTATGTTTCTATGCATTGTATCGACTAGGGCGATGGCATGCCAACCTGCCATTAGTGTTGACCCACTAACTACCAATTAAGTACCTGCCGTAACGAAACGCTTGCATTTACATTTGTAACTGAATAGGTAGTAAGTAGTCGGTAGTGAGGGTAGTAAAGGTAGTAAGTTTGCATTGATTGAACGACGACCTCCGTGGCGCGATTGTTGGAGCACCTGAACGCTAATCGTGAGGTTCGATTCCCGTTGGAGGCAGAGTTAAGAACTACGCTTTTCTTCTGCTTTCCAGTCTGGTTGTTGATTTCTCAATTGCGAAGCTAGTAATTCTATGGCCACCTCGAACCCATGTGTTGACCAAGTCAGTACTCAATGTAACAGGTGGCATGTGATGTTAGTGTGATGTTTTCCCTCACCGTAGAATTCGATGCATTTTGTTAATCTATTTTTATTTCGCAAATGTACATAGAAATTCAATAAACTTCATTTCCATAAGTACATGCACATCTCACATGGTCAACACGTGGGTTTGATGTGGCCATAGAATTACTACCTTCGCAATTGCGGAGATGGAAACCTGAACCTTTGACTATCTGTGGTCGTGAACGCGTTTGCCCTTTATTGTCTACTAGCGACCCGCTCCGGCTTCGCACGGGTATAAAATATATAGCCTACTTCACTATTTAATGGATGTTATTATACATATAAACCTTCCTGTTGAATCACTCTATCTATTGAAAAAAACCGCATCAAAATCCGTTGCGTAGTTTCAAAGATTTAAGCATACAAAGGGACATAGGGACAGAGAGAGCGAGTTTGTTTTATACTATGTAGTGATAGTGATAAGGGTATGTTACAGACGGAATATAAATCGATGAAATACTTTTACTAAGTCAAGGGTAATGCAACCCCTCTGTTATATAACAAGTGCAATGTGTTGGTATCTGGGGTGCATTCGTTAAATTACATTGACTGTTTCCTAATACAAGAAATGAGCATATTAATTCATCTTACTAGAATCAAAATATAGAGAAATTTATGAAATATTATTAATTTATGAAATACACCAAAAAATATCATATCGTTCAGAGATTAATATCTTTGTAATCTATACTAATATTATAAAGCTGAAGAGTTTGTTTGTTTGTTTGGCGAATTAGAAAATTCTTTTTGTGTTAGATAGACCATTTATTGAAAGGCTTTAGGCTATATAACATCACCCTGCTTCCAATAGGAGCGAAGAATATAATATAAAAATCAAATTATAATTACAGTGCCATCTATGTTTCATGTAATGAAAACTTTGGAAAAAAAAAAATTGGCAAATTAACTATTTGATATTGCTTGTCATTGATATACACACTCGGCGGTTATAGCTACTTCTAACGTCACCTATTTCAAAATCTATTTAAAATTAATACCAAATATTATACTTGACTTTGAAGCTTATTAAAATCATACCAGGACACGCGACCAACACGCGACTTTTCTCTAGGGGGTAGCCAGAGGGTTGGAATAAATATTTGTGTTATTAAAACGTTTTAACACAAGAGGGATCATATCGTAGGGTACTAAATGCTAGTCTGGGACGTAAAAAGAATGCTAACTAGCTGCCGTTCTTCCCGGCATGTCGTAAGCGACTAAGGGACTAGGGGTAAATTGAATCTATTGGGCGATAGGCTAGCAACCTATCACCAATGTTCCATATAACATCACAACCCTAGTCATACTAAAAAGTGACCTAGGAGATATTATATCTCTGAGGTTCTGTCCGCCCCCGAAAGGGATTAAAGGACGTCAATGTATATGCGTGAATATACGCTATTTGAATTGCATTGGTCTATAGACGAATTTGATGTAGAACTTATTATATTATTGCCTCTATATGAACAATATAGCTATATTAATAAATAACTATATGAACAATAAAGAATATGGCATTTTATCTGACCCCCTTAGATTACTATTTACGATAATTCTTTAATTTATACTAGTGACCCGCCCCGGCTTCGCACGGGTATAAAATACAGCCTACTCCACTATTTAATAGATGTTATTATACATAGAAACCTTCCTCTTGAATCACTCTATCTATTAAAAAAACCGCATCAAAATCCGTTGCGTAGTTTCAAAGATTTCAGCATAACTACAAAGGGACATAGGGACAGAGAAAGCGACTTTGTTTTATACTATGTAGTGATAGTGATACTTATATGTATGTATGTGATACTTATATATGTATGGGGGTATAGCTTGTGCATGTTATACATATATATGTATGTATGTATAACAAGCACAAGCTATACCCCCATAGTTTGTAAATTTGATTTGTAAAATATTTGTATTGTGTATGTTTTTTGTGGCTGTAAATAAATGCTTTATTATTATTATTATCCTAAGATTCAGTCTATCCTTGTAACCAACACAGTCGTGATACTTAATGTCTTGAATCCCTCGTAGTACCCGCAATCCCTGGGGACTAATTCTGCGTACCCTTCGACGTAAGGAGGGTGGACTGATGTACGGAATGCGCCTTACTGTGAGGGGTAGAAGTATAAGATACGAAAGTAATTAAGTACATTCAGCTGTTAAGACGTAGTATTTGTCCCGATCCTGAAAGACCACTTTCGCTTCATTGACACTCATACATCTTCTCATACACACTCGGTTATAGGTACTCCTAACGTCCCCCTTTTTGAATATAGCGTCTATCTGACTGTCATATGTCCTATTGGGCCAGCCCCTACATAACCGCCCTTCCACTTCACTCACATATATTCCTTTTGTCAATCTGCTATCATTCATCCGCATAACATGTCCAAACCATCGAAGCATGCCCTTTTCAATCTTAATCATATATACAATCGAAAACAAAAATATAAACATACTCAAACATCGATATTATAAATACCTATAACCACAGACTGTATATGTCGAGTTTAATAACATCAACCTCGTCTAAAAGGGCATACAGTCACGTTGCAATACCATTACTTCTGTCACCCCCTTAGGGAATTGAGGCGTGAAGACGACGTGAGAGGTTTAAATGAAATAAGGTTTTACTACGGTGAGGGAAAACATCGTGAGGAAAACTACCTGTTCCCTTAACAGGTAATAGTTAGTGCTTGTAAATGGCGACATGGCTTACCACCTGTCACATTGAGTACTGACTTGGTCAACACGTGGGTTCGATAAGACATATAACAGTCAGATAGACGCTACATTGAAAAAGGGTGACGTTAGAATTACCTATGACCGCCGAGTGTGTATGAGACGATGTATGACTGTCAATGAAGTGAAAGTGGTCTGTCAGTGGGACAAATGGGGATTCGTGATCTCCGCCTACCCAACAGGGAATCAAGCGTGATGTGTATGTATATATTTGTTAAATTTACGTTAACTATAGCCCTTGACACAAGGCTTAAATGAACTTACCAAGGGGCTAGTTCAATTGGTGTAATAATGTCCTAAATTATTGATTATCTTCATCATCTATATTAACTATATTCTCACATCTGAGACATATCTATCTAGAATTCTAAGTGCCACCTAACACGTGCTGTATTAAATCAATATCCGTCTGTTCGATGCTCGGCGAGTGTAAACAGAAACCAGGTGTGCGCCATTAATCAAATGTCACGACAATTCTCCATTCTTCAATACAATGGATGGCACGCACTCGGAATGTGTGTGCAGAAGGGTAGCTGTGTATGTGAATAGAGAAGAAAATACTAACTAAATTGTTAATAATAATAATAATATTTTGACATTATTACAGCAATTGAACTAGCCCCTTGGTAAGTACATTTAAGACTTGTGTTAAGAGTACTAGTCAACGTATATTGAACAAATATATATACTTGATATATATATATATATATATATATATATATATATATATATATATAATATATATATATATATATATAGTTTATATATACACATAAATACATATATGGCATATATAATCAACAACCAGATTGGAAAGCAGCATAAAAGCGTAGTTCTTAACTCTGCCTCCACCGGAAATCAAACCTCACGATTAGCGTTCAGGTGGTTAACCAATCGCGCCACGGAGGTTGTCATTACATACTTTATCAATTTCGGGGTAGTCAGATATGCAACTACAGCTGTAGCTACATTAACACACCAGATCACAGATTAAGCAATGCACTACTGTTTTTGCGTAATTTGAAGTTGGTAATGGATTAGCAAAAGTGTACGAAATCACCATTTTTAAAGTGATATTTGCCACTTTTGCTGATATCAATTGCGAAATGACAATTTTGCTAATCCACTACCAAATTCACAGTATTACCGATCTGACATTGAACTGCGTTTGTGCTTAAAAGCATTCGTATATCTGGCCCCGGATGGTATACGTGCCACGGAGGTCGTCAAATACATAGCTAGCCTTCTGCACAAGTACCTCATTCCATTGCATTGAGCAGTTGACACCTGGTTACTCCGAACTCAACGTTCGTCATATCACAACAATAAGCAAGTACCTAATCCCTATATGGGTGGACAGATCGCCGTTAGAGATATGTCGTATAAATACATACATACACATCACGCCTGATTCCCTGTAGAGGGGTACAGAGATCACGGATGCCCATTTGTCTCACTGACAGACCACTTTCGCTTCATTGACACTCATACATCTTATACACACTCGGCGGTTGTAGGTACTCCTAAACTATTCAAAAGCGCATTTATACGACATCTAACATAAGCCACCATTAAAATCAATAAAAGTGTCAAATTTCGCTTTAAAAATGGCGAAATATGTCACTTTTGCTAATCAACTACCAACTTCACACTGATCTGATATTTTTATAAAAGCATTAGTGGATTTGTATTTTTGTAACTATATGTATGTAATATCCTAAGAACATATAAACATTACCAATAAGTAAAAACAGTACCCAGTACCTCTGGGAACTAGGAACACGACCCCTCACGTCGAGTCAGCACTTTTCAGCCCCTTATTACAGAGGGTTGGACATTTGTGTGTGTGTATTTGTTTTACTTTATTAGGGTGTTATTAATTGGGCGATGGGCTTTCAACCTGTTACCAAGACATTGACTTCACGAAGACGTTTGCAAACGTCAAACAAAAGTGTCAAATTTCGCTTTAAAAAAGGCGTAATTTGTCACTTGCTAATCCACTACCAACTTCACACTATTATTGATCTAATAATGAACAGTAATTTTGCAAAAAGTATACGTAGACTAAGCTAAGTAGAACAGTAATTGTTAGTGCTTGTAAATGGCGACACAACTTACTACCTGTCCCATTGAGTACTGACCAAGTCAACTGACTTGGTCAACACGTGGGTTCGAGGTGGTTATAGAATTATTACCTCCGCAATTGCGGAGATGGATACCTGAACCTTTGAGCTCGCATGGGTTAATGGTCGTGAACGCGTTTGTCTTTTGTCTTGTGTCTGCAGAGTTGCAAGAAGTATTGTAATAAAAACATACTTAATATCTCCTTGATCTCTGCCTACTCCTCTAAAGGGAAAGGGGCGTGATGTGTATGTATATAATCAACATTTAACGAGGTAGGTAAGCCATGTCGCCATTTACAAGCACTGACTATTACCTGTTCGGGAAGCAGGTAGGGTTCCGCACGATGTTTTCCCCACCGTAGTATTCGATGCATCGTAAAATTCGCTGGTACGTAACTTCGTAAATGTATTTTAATTCCGAAAATGTACATAGAAATTCCTTAAACTTCATTTCCATTGGGACATGCTCAAGCGGGATCTGAACCCTGTACCCACTGATACAGAGTCAAGCTACAAACAACTGAGCTACGTTAAATTACTATTATACACAACTATATTATGAAAGAAAAACATTTACTATACATATATGCATTTATCAATATATAATAAGTATATATTTCTTAACAACACGTTGACTAGTACCCTTAACAAGTCTTAAACTTACCAAGGGGCTAGTTCAATTGGTGTAATAGTGTCCAAATACTATCACTATCAAGACTAAAGCATGTCATCTAGTTAGGTAATGTCAGGGAATGTGAAACAAGTGTCAGTTAGTCGTGGGCGGATTGGTTCAGCCCACGTATTTAGTGTATGGAATGCTACTACATGTTGCTTAGAAACAGTTTGAATGGAAATTTAATAATATTTGGGACACTTACACCAATTGAACTAGCCCTTTGGTATGTTTAAGACTTGTTAAGGGTACTAGTCGACGTATATTGAAGAAATATATAGTTACTTATTATATAGAGATAAATACATATATGTATGTATACTATAATATATAATAGTAATTCGACGTAACTCAGTTGTTTCAGGCATGACTCTGTATTAGTGGATACAGGGTTCAAATCCCGCGTGAGCATGTACCAATGGAAATTAAGTTTAATGAATTGTTATGTATGTAGATTTTCGTAATTAAAAAAATACATTTACGAAATGCGTCGAATACTACGTTGAGGGAAAACATCGTGAGGAAACCTACCTGTTCTCCGAACAGGTAATAGTCAGTGCTTGTAAATGGCGACATGGCTTACCACCTGTCACATTGGGTACTGACTATCTGATCAACACGTGGGTTCGAGGTGTCCATAGAATTACTACCTTCGCAATTACGGACACCTGAACCTCAGACTACGCCGCAAGGGTTAATGTTTGTGAACGCGTTTGTATTAACTAGCCTCTTGGTAAGTTTAAGAGTTATGTTAGGCCACCTGGAACGAGTGACAAATCTCTTGCTTCACTCACACCCATTAACCTTCTCATACATGCTCTTCTATTCTTCACTACTAACACCCGCCTTGAGAAGAATGTCCCCAATTCGATCCCAATAAGAAATATGTCAGTCAGATAGACGCCATATTGAAAAGGAGTGACGTTAGGAGTACCTATAACAGCCGAGTGTGTATGAGTGTCAATGAAGCGAAAGTGGTCTGTCAGTGGGACGAATGGGGATCCGTGATCTCTGTACCCCTCTACAGGGAATCAGGCGTGATCTGTATGTATGTAATTTCATCACAACCCCGATCCTAAGCAAATCACCATCTCATATCTCTGATATTCTATTCACATCATATCATATCATCATACGCTTCACGACTTGTGTATACACACTCCTTTTTTTTATTATGGCGGGGTAGTCAGAGGCTTGAATGCCCATCTCCGAAATTTCGAAAGCATGTTAGGTATGGGTCATTCGAAGCCCGCGTATCACTAGATAGACAGCACCCACCGTGATAGGTAGTGAACCGTATCGCCGTATACAGGCACTGACTATTACCTATCCTGAGGGATAGGCAGGTTTCCTCACGATGTTTTTCCTCACCGTTAACGACTGTAAATTATGTCTCCCTCTCTCTCTCTCTCTCTCTAGCCTTTTTCAACCCCCTTTTTTGGGTGTAGGCCTCCTTTAGCAAACGCCAACTCTGTCGATCTTGGGCTCTCTGTATCCATTTGCTTCCAGCTGTTCGTTTGACGTCGTCAACCCAACGCATTTGTGGTCTTCCTTGAGGGCGCTTTTCTTCCCAAGGCCTCCACTCTACAAGAGCCTTAGCCCATGAGCCATCTTTTCGGGCAACATGACCAGCCCATTCCCACTTAAGTCTCTTGACACGAAGGACAACATCTGTGACTTTACTTTTCCTTCTAAGCCATTCGTTGCGCTTTCTGTCCTTTAGAGTAACACCTACCAGTTTTCTCTCAACAGCTCTTTGGGCAACTTCTAATTTGTGCAGAATATCTTTTGTAAATACCCAAGTCTCTGCTGTGTGCGTTCGCGCAGCGGAATGTTGTTGAATTTAAAGATTTTAATTATGCAGATATTTAGTGTATGACGTCGTATAATTGTGTATGGTAAAAAAAAATTTGTGCACGCAGCCATTGTGGAGAAATTCACCAAAACTGATTCCGCTGGGCGAACGTTCGCCCAGCGGAACTTTTTTTGATCCATTGACTTTAGAAGAAAAGAGATGTGTCCAATAATTAGTGTGTATTTGTGTGTAATTGTGTATGTATGAATAAAATTAGTGCATGCATAAACTTCGGAGAAATTCAAGTTTCCGCTACGCGAACGTTTGGCCATTAGCTAGTTTTCATACAAAGCGCTTACATAGAGAGCTGTAGATTTTTACATACGTTGTTTTGAATTTGTGTATATTTGTTTAATAAACAGATTTAGAAAAAATCGTAAGGCTTAAAAGATAAAAATATAAACGTAAAATACGCTTATTAGGTCTTAGTTCTTAAAGTATGCACTTTGGGGTCTAGATTTTCACGTTTATACAAACCTTGTAAGTGTCTGCAACACGTTGCCAAGTATCAATGATGTTCCGTTAGTAATTAAAGAGTTATCGGACAATTTACCACGAATAGATCACTGTTTACAAAGCAGTCAAATATCATGACGTTCTAAAGGAATTGCATGGTAAAATGTATGCCAATAATTAGTGTATTCATTCAACTATTCACATGCAAAATTTCATGTCATTAAATTCAGTAATTAAAGAAAAACAATTATAATACTGACGAAGCATCGAAAACCTACATAACCCGACCAAGTTCGGATAGCTACAAAAAAGCGGCCGTGCAATATATTTAGGTAACATCCCAAAAATTTACAGTATAATACCGGTATTGAATTGGTACAGGTGATAACAGAATTGTTGTTTCGATATAATTTATAGGTCATTTTATTTTTGTACACCTACTATTTTAAATGTATTTGACTATGACGAGAAAGTAGGTACCGTTTACGTAGGTACTTTATTTAAGTCATCATTTTCAAGCAAATCAAGCACGTGTTCAGGGCAATTAACAATAACAAAAGCAAGACGGCTGTTTACGACCTCAGAAGTTTCGGGGCCTCAAAAGGTTTGGTCGGCGTCTTTTGTTACCTGCTAAGACAACATAAACAATAACACCGATATTGACGATCTTCTGTGTCTAAATATGAACACATTTCTTCGTAATAGATTCTCTATTACGAAGAATACTTAATTGCGCTATAAAGAGTGTATCAATGTATGGGTTTTAAGGTAAACCAACCAAATTGTGGTCTTTTCTATGTTATAGAGAGTTTATCGTTATAGAGAATAATGTTATAAAGAGTTTACACTGTATTTAGATTATATCTCAAGTCTCAAGCGCATACTTAAATAAAGTACCTACGTAAACGGTACCTACTTTCTGTCATAGTCAAATACATTTAAAATAGTAGGTGTACAAAAATAAATGACCTATAAATTATATCGAAACAACAATTCTGTTATCACCTGTACCAATTCAATACCGGTATTATACTGTAAATTTTGGGATGTTACCTAAATATATTGCACGGCCGCTTTTTTGTAGCTATCCGAACTTGGTCGGGTTATGTAGGTTTTCGATGCTTCGTCAGTATTATAATTGTTTTTCTTTAATTACTGAACTTAATGACATGAAATTTTGCATGTGAATAGTTGAATGAATACACTAATTATTGGCATACATTTTACCATGCAATTCCTTTAGAACGTCATGATATTTGACTGCTTTGTAAACAGTGATCTATTCGTGGTAAATTGTCCTATAACTCTTTAATTACTTACGGATCATCATTGATACTTGGCAACGTGTTGCAGACACTTACAAGGTTTGTATAAACGTGAAAATCTAGACCCCAAAGTGCATACTTTAAGAACTAAGACCTAATAAGCGTATTTTACGTTTATATTTTTTATCTTTTAAGCCTTACGATTTTTTCTAAATCTGTTTATTAAACAAATATACACAAATTCAAAAACAACGTATGTAAAAATCTACAGCTCTCTATGTAAGCGCTTTGTATGAAAACTAGCTAATGGCCAAACGTTCGCGTAGCGGAAACTTGAATTTCTCCGAAGTTTATGCATGCACTAATTTTATTCATACATACACAATTACACACAAATACACACTAATTATTGGACACATCTCTTTTCTTCTAAAGTCAATGGATCAAAAAAAGTTCCGCTGGGCGAACGTTCGCCCAGCGGAATCAGTTTTTTGGTGAATTTCTCCACAATGGCTGCGTGCACAAATTTTTTTTTACCATACACAATTATACGACGTCATACACTAAATATCTGCATAATTAAAATCTTTAAATTCAACAACATTCCGCTGCGCGAACGCACACGTCTCTGCTCCGTACGTGAGCACTGGCAGTATGCACTGGTCGTGTATGCGGGCTTTCTGTTCAGCGGAGATGTTCATGTCGAAGGCAAATTTCAGTTTTGAGTAAGCTGCCCATGTAAGTCTTATCCGCCGGTTTATTTCATTTGCTTGATTTTCTTTGCCCATAACTATCTCCTGTCCTAGATACACATACTTTGCGACTCTTTCTATGGTGATATTATTAACCATAATATCTGTGCAGTCTTGAGAACAGTTCGTCATTATTTTAGTTTTATCAAGATTCATCTCAAGACCACAACTTTTTGAGGCATCACTTAGTTCCTGTATCATGACCTGGAGCTCTTCTGGATGATTGGAAAAACAAAGCTATGTCGTCAGCGAATCTTAGGTTATTGAGCCATTTTCCCTCTACATTCAGACCTCGTCGCTCCCAATGAAGTTTTTTGAAAATATCTTCCAATACCAAATAAAAAAATAAATAAGTAAATTATGTACGTAAATGAAAACCAATTGAATTCTATTCACCTCAAAAGGAATTAAACACGTGAAAGTATTTATTTATTTTTTATTTATTTTTATTTAGAACAACTAACAACTACACAGTACACAATAATTTCAACTTCAATTTACGATTATACAACTGCATAGCCAACATTGCTGTCCACGAGTATGCAAATGTGAATATAAAAAAAAAAATCTCACTCTATGAAAGGTCTAAATCAAGTCTTCATCATTGAACCCACACAACGATATTCAACATAAATAAATATATATAAACATAAAATACATAAATATATATATATATATATATATATATTTCAGATATATATACATACATAGACAAATATAAATATTACACACATACATGATACATGTACAAAAAGTAAGGTAAGTATATGTACCATTACATCGTTGCATTAGCGGTTGTCAATCACTCGCTTCAATGGTTTCGAGTTACATGCACCGAGGCCCAAGGTTCGTGACCCGGTTCGGTCAGACGCCTTAAGTTCATTTGTCACGCCCGATTCGCTCCGGATGTACCTTTCAAGGTAGGTAGAGATCACGGATACACATTTGTTAATATACCTACTCCTCATACATACACATCACGCCTGATTCCCTGTAGACAGAGATAATAATAATAAATTATAATAATAAAGCATTTATTGACAGCCACAAAACATTCACGACGGTAAAACGCTGTGGGGTAGTCTGAGATTGAGTGTCTATCTAAAGTGGTCTTTGGTCACTCGAAATCCACTTTTTACGCGAAAATTTGTAACCAACGTGATAGGTGGTAAACATACATATATACACATCACGCCTGATTCACTGTAGAGGGGTAGGCAGAGATCAGGGATCCCCACTTGTCCCACTGACAGACCACTTTCGCTTCATTGATATTCATACATCTTCTCATACACTTTCGGCGGTTATAGGTACTCCTAACGTCACCTTTTTTCAATATAGCGTCTATCTGACTGACATATCTCATATTACACCGACCTCTACGTAACTTCCACTTAACTACAAGTTATGTCCACCCCAAAAGGACTAAAAGAACTTGCCTATATGTATGTAGATCTCTGTCTATCGCCCATTACGTATATGTTGTGAGTCCTCACCATAAGTATTAAGGTGGTTGCCAAAATCGATTTTTAGGAACGCAATTCTACTAAAACGTAATAGTGATGTTATTAACTAGTATTTTATTAGTCCCGTGCTAGCTGGGATATAAAATGAATGCTAAAAGAATGCTAACTAGCTGCCGTTCTTCCTGACATTTCGTAGGCGACTGAGGGACTAGGGGTAAATGAAATCTATTGGACGATGGGCTAGTAATCTGTCACCAATATTCCGTATAGTTATATGATTATATGTTGTTGTTATTTTGTTAAGCTAAGGAATAACTATCAGAGTTTTACACGTTCTTAGAATCGATGTTACCATGCAAATTCCTCCGCAATTACGGATACTGGAACCTCTGACTACCCCACAAGGGTTAACTGGCGTAAATCTTTCAATGTATGTTAAGAAATATAGTTTGTGTGGGTGTTAGTAGTGAAGAACAGAAGATCATGTAAGAAGGTTAATGGGTGTGAGTGAAGCAAGAGATTTGTCACCCGTTCCAGGTGGCCTAATAGTCTCTGCCTATCCTCTTAGGGACGTAGAGGCGTGAATGTATTGTATATGAGTATTATGTGCACTTTTTATAAATATCATAAATGCATGTTTAAAAGTATTTAGCAAGGGGCTAGTTCAATTGGCGTAATAGTGTCATACATACATACATACACATCACGCCTGATTCCCTGTATAGGGGTAGGCAGAGATCACGGATCCCCATTTGTCCCGATCCTGACAGACCACTTTCGTTTCATTGACAGTCATACATCTTCTTTCTTTCAATTTCGAAGGCATGTTAGGTATGGGTCATTCGAAGCCCGTGTATCACTAGATGGACAGCACCCAACGTGATAGGTAGTGAACCGTATCGCCATATATAGGCACTGACTATTACCTATCCTGAGGGATAGGCAGGTTTCCTCACGATGTTTTCCCTCGCCGTTAGCGACTGTAAATTATGTACGTAAATGAAAAACACATATTTAAATTTCATTCATTGGTACATGCCAAAGTCGGGATTCGAACCTAGGACCTTTCTCATACTCTTACCAACTGGGCTACAGCGGCTTTAGTAGAATCGGGCATATACGATGATCCTTATTCAGTACGGTGCCAAAAGTGCATCCTGCTCTCTGCCCATCCCATTTGGCAAAGGGCCTTATAGTCCTATTCTAATGGGCCTATTATGTATCATACATATTACACATACATACATACATATTATCATACATACATACAATACACATGTTTATTAGCGGCTGTAGCCCAGTGGGTAAGACCTCGGACTTCGTATGAGAAAGGTCCTAGGTTCGAATCACGACTGGCATGTACCAATGTATGAAATTTAAATATGTGTTTCTCATTTACGTACATAATTTACAGACGCTAACGGTGAGAGAAAACATCGTGTGGAAACCTGCCTATCGCTCAGGATAGGTAATAGTCAGTGCCTTTAAACGGCGATACGGTTCACTACCTACCACGTTGGGTGCTTTTATTATGGCGGGGTAGTCAGAGGCTTGAATGCCCATCTCTGAAATTTTGAAGGCATTTTAGGTATGGGTCATTCGAAGCCCGCGTATCACTAGATAGACAGCACCCAACGTGATAGGTAGTGAACCGTATCGCTGTATAAAGGCACTGACTATTACCTATCCTGAGAGATAGGCAGGTTTCCACACGATGTTTT
>JAMBLF010001919.1:0-23776 GCA_030578115.1 Leucoptera coffeella
GAATAATATTATAAACAATTAACACATAGAATTATCGTTAAATAGACATTGGGAATTAATGAAATTAGAAAAAGTATAAATGCCAAGCGTGTTCGAAGATGTGTATGGATGTTAAAGAACAGAAAGTAGATTAATAAATGATCTCTGCAAACGTTTCCGTAGGGAGATAGCCAGGATGTGTATAGCCTCTTGGCCCCATTGTAAAAATAATGCTATACAAAAAATATGAAATATAATCTAACGATGTTTCAGCTTCATAATTGTCTCTATACATGAAGAGATTAATATTTATTGCAGGTGTGTCTCGTCAGAGCCTTAACCGAGTTGTCGTGTATGAATTAATTACCGCACCTAACTGTTCCGCCTTGGCGCAAGTGATGACCCTAAACCGATACTCACGTCATCGTGTTTACATCGCTCTCAGCTCATTGTCTAGCCACACCCCAAAGCAACACAAAGCATTGCAATGTACACGTGACTCGTGAGTTACTTACTAATTTATTCCCTCACATTTCTTCAGTAAGACACCTTTTTTATACCTTTCATTTACATTTACGTTATTCATTTTGAACGTACAAACAAAACTCATATTTTTCTTAAAATGTCTAACGGGATATTAAATGAATTATAATATCGAACCCACTGTTCTTAGTAGTCAGTACCTGACGTGACACGTTGTCTTTTATATGACCATGTACAAGTGCTGACTATTTCATGTGATGAAGAATAAGCAATAAAAATACATTTACGAAATGCGTCGAATACTACGGTGAGGGAAAACATCGTGAGGAAACCTACCTGTTCCCCGAAGTTAGTGTTTGTCAATGGCGACATGGCTTACTACCTGTCACTTTGAGTGCTGCCTATCAGGTCAACACGTGGGTTCGAGGTGGCCATAAAATTACTACTTTCCCAATTGAGGAGATGGACACATGAACCTCTGACTACAAGGTTAGTACATAGTTGCAAGGGTTAATGGTCATGAACACGTTTGTCTTTTTGTTTTGAAGAATAAAATATAATAATCTCACGATATTCACCATCGCGTGTTATAAAATGTTAACTAGCTGCAGTTCTTCTTACCATGTCCTAAGAGGCAACTAATGGACTAAGGGTAAAAAGATCTATTGGGCGATGTACCTATTACCAAACTCACATACCATATTACATCATAACCCTAATATTTATTCTAAAAAGTAACCAAGAGGTTATAATCCTGTCTCCAAGGTTCTGTCCCCTCCGAAAGGGATTAAAGTAAGCGAATGTGAATTAAATATGGAATAATCTGTTCGAAATGCCCACCACCATGCTTTATACACAATGCTTTATATATGTCGCAGGATGATTTGATATTTCGGGTTTTTGGATAAAACTAAGGCATTTTGGGAAAACAATGGTGATCGATCCTTATCATTATTTACCTATCAACAGAAATCTAAGTAGGTTAGGTTAGTTTAATATGATAAACAGCGCACGAGCCGGCTAGTGCCAGAAGGGAATCGCTTTTGTAATAGTTGATCACAATTGTCCAATTATCCGTGTTTTCGCAGAATGCCTAGGTTTATTGCAAAAACTCGCAATATCAAACCATCCTGCCACACAATGCTATAAAGTTTGTTAATGTTTGCGCCAAAGAAACAAAACTATCAGTAAATTTAAGGAATGTGCTATAAGTTTACACGTGTCTCATAAAAATTATTTGGAATCAATTTAAATTTATCTTCGTAGTTTTTTTTTTCTTTATTAAACATATTTCTATTCACGTTATTTGTTTAGTTTTATATTTTGCGTTAGACATTAACATAAACATGCCGCTGTTACTACGTCAACTAACTTATAATAGCCTACCTACATACAATACATTAAAATTAAGAATAATGCCCTTGTATAATTTGACCCGACTACATTTAAAACATAAATAAACTTACTACCATTCGCTAAAGCTTAGATATTCGAGAGACCATCTCCACAATGGCGGAATTAAAACTCCCACTAAAAACCTTACCTTACCTTATAATATAGTAAAGACTCAATTGTCCAAATTGATGATTTTATATACATACATTCAAATCCTTTAATCCCTTTTTGGGAACACAGAACCAACACAGAACCAAGGAGATATAATATCTCCTAGGTCACTTTTAACATGATTATTGGGGTAACAATGTCATAATGGAACAGTGGTGACAAGTTGCGAGTCCATCGCCCAATTGATTCTTTTTACCCCTAGTCAAGAATAACGGCATTTAGTTACATTTTTTTTATGTTCTAGACTAGCGCAGGATGATGAAAATGATTTTATAGGAAGTGTAACTTTAACCCAACACTAACTAAGTCTTAAGGTGATCAAAATACTATGAGCTCCGTGGTTCCGTCTACCCAAAACGGAGTACAGGACAAGAATTCATAAGCATGTATTACTGTACTATTAGACTATACTATTATTACTATTAACCTACAAAACCTTTGGAGATACAATACCAAATCGGTTTCTTTTAGAAAAACTGTTGGGTCGTAAGGACAACATTGGTGATAGATTGCTAGCCAATCCCCCAACAGCTTCAGCATAAACCCATAGTACAAGTCATGCCCTTACATACATTCCAGCCCTTCTGAGGGGCAGGCAGAGACGTGAAAACATTTAACCTTGGGGGAGAGTCAAAGGTTAAAGTTTCCATCTTCGCAATTGCAGAGGTAGTAGCTCTATGGCCACCCTGAATCCACGTGTTGACCAGATAGTTAGTATTTAATGTGACGGGTGGTAAGCCATGTCGCCATTTACAAAAACTAACTATTACAACTATTACCTGTTCGGGGAACGGGTAGGTTTCCTCAAGATGTTTTCCCTCACCGTAGTATTCGGTGCATTTCGCAAATGTACTTTTTATTATGTAAACTAGTGAGCCGCTCCGGCTTCGCACGGGATTATATTATCTGTGGCACGGGTATAAAATATATAGCCTACTCCACTATTTAATGGATGTTATTATACATATAAACCTTCCTCTTGAATCACTCTATCTATTAAAAAAACCGCATCAAAATCCGTTGCGTAGTTTCAAAGATTTAAGCATACAAAGGGACATAGGGACAGAGAAAGCGACTTTGTTTATACTATGTAGTGATGTACATAGAAATTCATTAAAGCCAGATTTGAACCCTGTACCCACTGACACAGAGTCAAGCCCCGAACAACTGAGCTACACCGAATAATCATTAGATCACTGACATTATGTAACTCCCTAATTGTCCAGTATCCGGATGGGTGATCGTCAGCGTAATCAATTTTAATTGCAATGGGAACCTATAGATTCTGATAAAACCTACAAATCTCTTTCGAAGTGTATATTATCAATATGTGTAATCACGTTGGTTATCCGCTGCATCTCTGATGAAACGTGGATTTTCAAGTGACCAAAAATTGTATCATCGCTATGACTATATCACTGATAAAAAATTATCATTTTACCCCTTCTATAGAGAAAGAAACGTTGGTAATATGTCTCCTCAGTCAGCTTCAGTACAGCTTTCGTGGTTGTTCTATGGGGTATTAGTGCGGATTGCTAATTCTTTTCACCATTGATTTGTGTTGTATTGCTTTTATTTTCAAAATAGTTAGGTTAACATAAAATGGGAAAATGCACCCTAAAAACTAGACTTAAATCTAGAAATCAAAAATTTACAAATGCTTAAATCTTATCATGACATTTTAATATAAGACATAAAGCAACATTTATCGGCTCAGTTATTGAATTGACACATATTGAAACATTTTTCTAAAATAAAACTAAAATCTAACATTTACTTTCAATTCATTCTTACTATTTTATTCGTGTTTTAGGTAGGATCTCATGTGAGTCGTAATCAAGAATTATTTACTTTACTACTTTTTTCAAAATTGAAAATGTGAATTTTGCGCATTATGTTTTGGAAAAGGGTATTGTGATAATCTGGTGACGCAATCGATAATGGGCAAAAAACGGCAGCCATATCGCCCCGTCTATCTAATTGATGAATAATTTTCAAATTCTGTGTAAAGTGATTTTTTCTAAGTTCTAAGACAATTCGAAAACGTATATCCACTTGATATGTCACTATTTATCTTACTGCTTTGGTGTGTGGTGCAAGATATGCGCTGTCCCCTTGGATGTAAAAAAGTGGTCTTCTTAAGAACTTATAGTTTTGGTTTTAAAACTTGAGTATTTTAAATATTTAGGATTGTATATGTGTTCACGATAATTACGATTAATATTTAATAAATGTAAGTATAAGCTGTAAGAAGTGCATAAAATACCAACATATTATAATAATTATTAAATATATTTCACTTTGTGTTGGTTGGAAGGAATGCCCTCTTATTAAAAAACATTATTATTTTAATCGGTTAGAGCCATGAAAGGCGAATATAAAACTATTCAATTAGATGTTTGTGCAAAAGTTTAATTGGACATCATTGACCTTTATATCATGTTCGTTGAAACTCACAAATTATTTATCTTTATAAAATATGAATTAATGACTATTTTTCACGGTAGCTCCGCTGGTGGCAATAAATGTATTCAGATACATTATTAAAAAAAACAAAACAATTAAATAATGACATATGTATATTTGATACACAGGTCTAGATGTGTATTGCTTTGAGAAATACGTCTAATGAAGCAAAAAACAATTTTGCGCGAATTAAAGAGTGAAATGAATTAAAAACTCAAACACAATGCATCCAAGATGACTGTTAATATTCAATCATCCCTATTCATTATTCCCATCATACTGGAACCACTATTTATTTCTTGGTTCGCTACAAGCAGCCGCTGCGCTGTGAGAGTATTTAATCGCTCCGCTTGTGCCTGGGGCCGCGGTCAGAGGGCCAACAGCCCGACTCCTCTATAATATGTGACACAGCGACCCTCGCCTTGGCAGTATCATTACGGAACTCGCTAAAAAATATCCTAAATAAGCCCCTACATACCTTCTGTAATATTTACGAAAATTATAAATCAATAATTGTTTATTGTTGAAGCTCGTCAACGCTTCATTTGTGAAACTAAATTGTGGTAAATTTTCCGAGTGTTGTTGGTGGTTGAAAGTTTACTGGTAAGCTTTTTATTCCATATTTTTATTAATTTTAATTTAAATAATTTATTATTTTTAATTCAATTTATTCAAAATACCAATTTATAATTTTATTAAAAAAATTGGTACAATTTTACTATTTATTACTTACTATATTAAATATAATATGTGTTATGCATCATAATATTTTATAATTATGTACCTCTATTTCCAAATACTATCAAAAAACAATATTATATAAAATAAAACCCCCTGTTTTGATTTAAATAAATACACTATTTGTTTTGTTGCTCCATTTCCGTTATGTTTCAGAAAGTTCTACTAATCACGTTTATTGATAAACAAATATATTTTCAATAGAGAACACATGTGATAAACAAATACTTCTAGAGAAATTACAGATAATAGGATTCAGCTGAATTATCAGTTGAATGTCTACGTTTCCATGTCTAATGACCATAGATCTACTAAACAAGAAGTAATTATAGGTGAGGGGAACATTTTAAGCTAACTCTATACAGTATACAAATTATAAAAGTTATAATATTTATTGAAGTATTGCATAAAACGTTACTTTCTGAGATCGTTTCGTAAAATTTTCAATTCCTTAGAATATTAATAGAATCTGCTTCATCATGATTCTTGTTCTTAGCAACAATGAAGTTATATTCGCCTTGACACTGAAAATTAAGCCAAAAGACCTGTTCCCAAAACCGTTGATTTTTTAAATCTTATATGTCGTTGTGATTTCAATGGACAGATAAATGACTAAAAATCTTCGTTATTTATTCAATTGATTTATTAGGAAATTAAGATCTATTTAATTCAAAATCTAATAAAGTTTTCAATCTCCATTTCCGGAGAGAGTGGAAAGGACTAAGGTTCCGAAGATGTTTTCGCCGATCGATGATGGTATATTGCCTAATATACCTAAGAGAAACTGCAGTACCATAGTCGTCTCTTACGATATGCTGAAAAGAAGGCTTACAATAAATCATTTTAAATAAATATTTAATTAAGTCCCAAGATCATTTCTGCATATCTCAAAATTTAACTAGGAATGAAGATAAATTACAATAATTGCAATACGTCATGAAAAAAGCCAATAGTCCTTTCGGGACAATTTTATCTGCACCAAGACGTACATTTATACATTCATATACCTATTTAATATACTTGCTCAATTTTGTATTAGTAAACAAAACAATCTTAATGAAAAGTAATAGGGATCTATTGAAAAAAGATTATGTCGAAGTTAAGAGATAAGAAGAGATTTATATGGAATGTTAATTTCTTGTTTTAATATTATATAATGTAAATTATACCTAAAAGTAGCAAAGGTAAGAAAAAATTTTTTTTTGATGATGTACAAATAGATGGTAATTTATTGACATTCTTGAAAAAATATTTACCGTTTGAACATTAATTTATTCATCTAAAGTTATACAAATAAATACATAAAGCCCTTTTAAGGTTATAGGATGAACAGATGTATTATAACTCAATAGTTAAGTTAACTCAGTGTTTATGCTGTTGTAAATTCAAACTTAT
Source organism: Leucoptera coffeella (assembly GCA_030578115.1). Taxonomy (NCBI): domain Eukaryota; kingdom Metazoa; phylum Arthropoda; class Insecta; order Lepidoptera; family Lyonetiidae; genus Leucoptera; species Leucoptera coffeella. Next base: position 6,628 of record JAMBLF010001919.1, read on the forward strand.
CTCACATTAAATTAATTTCCAAAGTCTCCTAGGCTAGGCTAGGCTTAGATGGAATACTGACTAGCTGCCATTCTTCCCAGTATGTCGTAGTAGACTACTGAATGTTACTAAAGGCCAAGGGTCCATTGAATTTATTGGGCTAAAACCTAGTTTTATTCTGTCCTCAATGTATTTATTTTATCACAACAGCGACTAATGACTAATGTTTAAAAGTGAATAAATTATACAGGTACAAAGACATATTTTTTATATATTTATGATAGTTAACCCTCTGACCAACCCGTATAGTGTAATGGTCGTGATTGTCTATGTTTACATCTGTAAAATATGCATGATCACAGTTAAGTTAAAATAATTTTTGCAACTCATGTTCGTCTGTATTGTTTTCGTTTGTTTAGATAACACTTTTCAGTGATTTTAACGATATATTTAGAAATCGTTAAAAACAACTAATAATGAAAATACATTAACTTATCTGCCTTATTTACAGTTTAGTTTACTATTCGATCGCTACGTGCTACCAACTATGTAATAATAATAATATTCAGGACACCATGACACCAATTGAACTAGCCCCTTGGTAAGTTCATTTAAGACTTGTGTTAAAGGCGCAAGTCAACATATATTTTAGAAATTTATGGATATTATACACAGATAAATACATATAAAGCATATATAATTAACAACCAGACTGGAAAGCAGAAGAAAAGCTTCGTTCTCAACTCTACCTCCAGCGGGAATCGAATCCGGGACCTCAGGTTAACCAATCGCGCCACAAATCGTTATTATCGCAAATCGTTACTATGTAAGTGCCCCATCACCTAATCCATGGTCGAGTATACCTCTGTTATTTTTTTACATAATATATAACGATACGTATACATGTATAAACTATTGGGGAAAACATCGTAAGGAAATTTATTACCCTATTATAAATTATAATCAGTACTATGTATTTTCTTTGCGACTCATTGTAACCTGCCCTGTTAACTGACTACCTTAAAAATTGGCTTTGATTGGCAAAAAACTTCGTGTCACAACGTGGTAACTCAAATCTCAGACTACCCTGAAAGGATAACCGGTCTTAAAGCTTATGTTTATATACACCTAGGTGCTAATTAGATTAAACTATCTAAAATGTATGTATTGTTTGCCCATTTTAATGAAATTACGTCGATACGACGTCGGAGGCTTTTGTTTGTGACGTCACGATCGCGATATTAATTGTTTATTAGCATAAATAACTGTCAACGGCGGTGTATGGCGAGGCGAGAGGTCGCGTCATTAAGGGTCGGCTTTAAGTATGGTTCTCTCAAGCTTCGCCATTATGGTTTTAAGGTTTTAAAATTGTCACATTTTTTGCTGAATATATGGGTTACATATGGGTTCGTATTTGTTTATGTATTGGATATCCTAGGTTTTCTAACTTCTGTTTTCCTTAATCTTCTTATGATACCAAACCTATGTATACGATGCGTTATTGTTATTCCAAATTTACACGAAAGAAACTCCAATTATGTTGAGAAGGTAACTTTTAATGACCAGGAAGCTAGTACGTTTGGTTTTAGCATTATTAAGGCCATAGTGTGCTTTCATGATTGACTATTAATCACATAGACATATCATAATTTATTAATTGATGAATAATTCATATGTTGGTATTTATATTCTTTCTTTAGCGAGTGAGGCATGCCACGAGTGTGTTATCTAAATTGACGACAGTCTCTATGTAAGCTTAATTGATTCTGAGTCGTTAACATTTATGCTTTTATGCATATTAGGTTTGTTTGTTTGTTTAACTCTAATTAAATTGAAATTATGTTTAGTTAATTATTTAAAAGTATAAAATATGATTATATATTAAGGTTGTGAACCTTACGTATCTAAGAGCAACCAAAATATAAAAGCGTATATCCCCCTGAGTATTTTATGTAAGAACATTATATTCCTAACATTTTTTATGATACCGCACTGCTTTCTTCTCTGAATAAAAGTTAAAGTAAAGAATAAGGATTAATGAGTATGATAATGCAATCACCACGCATATAGTTAACCAAAAACCTTAATTAAACAACCGAATTCGGTATTCATCACGAAAGGGATGAAAATCCGCGATATATAAAGATATTTTTAAACTCAAATAATTCTGGGACGAGTGAAACCGTGGCAAAAGGCTAGTTAATTGTGATACTATTAAGATCACTTTTCTGGCCGATACAAAGGTGACATTTTCATGTTGTGGTAATTAACTATATCAATATATGTTCGCGGAATCCCGTTTTCGGAACCGGCTTTGTGTACGAAGCAGGCAAGAGCGAGTTTACTAGTTGACTATGGTTCTGAAATATAATAAGGTTTTGCTGTAAGTATGCGGGATAAAAAAATCAAATACCTTTTACCATTATTAAATAGCCATAATTCAGATAGAAACATTCGTTTTTAAAATACCCAACCTGCATGGGTAATACTATAGATATTATATCTCCATAAACTACGTATCCTTTTTTAATGCTATATTCATTTTTACAACCTATTTGCTGGTAAAAATGGTCATGTTCAATCCATTTTACTAAAATACTTGCTTAAAGCATTATTGATATTTTTTTCACGGAACCCTAAAGTTAAAACCTAGACTATAAAGATCTTCCAGATGATAGCGATAGCCTTAATTGCAGGTCCTTTTATTTCCAGGATGCTTGAAAAACGCGATAAAGCTACATTCCTTGTATCCTTTAATAGTAGGACAGGGTTTACATACTTACGTCGTATAAGAATTTAGCATTTCATCTCGTTGCTATGCACACTGATTAAATGGGAGTATGGAATTGAATTAATATATTGAATTACTGTCATCACTGCAAAAAATAAAGTTTAGTTATCCGAGTAGAGTTTAATTTTCAAAACATTTGTTTATTCAGAAAGAGTTAAAAAGACATAAAAGTATTCTTATACGTCAAGAAAAAAGGTGACGTTAGAAGTTCTCTTAAATATGGCATATTTGTGTGGAGGTCAATGAAGCAAAATTAAATGTGGTTTGCCTAGATCGTAATAAATAGAAACCGTGATCTTTGCATACCTCGCTAGAGAAACAGGCGTGCAGTTTGAAAAGCAATAAAAAATGGGGTTTTTACTAATTTAAATTGATCACAAGGCAATAAGCGTTGAGATAATCTTTGAAGAGACGAATCTCGTTTCTACATTTGTCTATCGCCAGCCATAAATCACTAATTTATATCTATAGTCCGTTGACCTGTCCATACGTAACGTTTTTTTGTAGCACCCAATGACACAATATTTGGATGATAAAACATAAGGAACGGAATAAATAAAATGTTATCTTTGACCCAATTTTGCCAGACGGTGTCGAAAATTAGGCACAAGAAATTCACAAGATACTCAGGCATATAGAGGTCCTTCATTACTAGGAAGTGATCGTTATATTTGTGCTATCATATAAAATTATCTACAGAAACAAGGTCCTATTGGCCTTTCAGAATAAGAAATGCATCGAACATATCAATTTGTCACCAATATCATAAACGATAATACTGATACCTACATTAATGCTAAACATGAGATATGATAGTTCTGTCCAGTCGAAAAGATATAAGTAGACTTAGTTTGATAATTGTAGAAAATTTTAAAGATTTATAAACATAGAATGTAATTCAGCTCTTGATAAAGAATCGCCCTTAACCTTACGTTAATTGCGACGTTAGCTGTACTAAGCGCTATTAATGAGAAGATTTATCATTCATTTGACGATAGGTCAAATGTATGCAGAAGTTATTGCTCTATTCTTACATATATTCACATTTAATCTTTTTAGACGGATAAAACCTAGCTTCAAACATAATAATATACTCGTTTATTATCTAATATTGAGGTTTAGATGGCATTGATTTGCAATATTATATGATTGATAAGTAGCTGTAATAGATGAAGTTATACTTTAATTTAAACAGTTGACAACATGCCAATATTTAATTTATGTGTTTGAATCATATACAATAAACTTTTTGTATTTCTGCTTTAATGAAGTTGAGGACTAGCTTAGTTTTTAGGCTTTTTGAAACATACTAGTTTTGCCGAAACTCGTATTTTTATCACTTGATGGATCGCAAACTAGTTCCAAGTTGAAATGTAAATAAATAAACATAAGTGTTCGAGAGATTTAATGTCAAGGTAAAGGCCGAATTGCATTCATATACCCACGTGTATCTTTCTAATCCTTTTAAGGTGGACAGGATCTCAGAGATATCCTATCATCTCGGTTAACTTTAACTTTGATAATAATACTGGAAAATTTGTGACGGTTGCTCACTCATTGATATAATTATTGACATAAAGCCCTCAAAGAATATGTATGACATATCGGATTGGCGTTTTAGCATTTTATATTCGTTCATAATTTATCAATATGTGATGGTATGTGGTCTTGAAGATGATATTCTACCCATTCTGCAGTATCAAAGATGGCCACGTGATTCTCCGAATAACGGTTATGATGTATTCATGTCTTGATATGCTAAAAAGACTATTTTTAAAGTTCTATCAATGTCAATGGTGATTCTAGAGTTATGATTATAACATAGTTTAATGGCTACTTTAAATAAACTATTAATTAAAACCGTATCTAATAAATTAAAATAGTATTTTCTAATATCACTCCAACCTTACTTTGAATGGTGAGCGATCACTCAGGGTCGTTGTTTGCAAATATATCAAACTCGTGTTTTTCTCGAATTCATTGTCCTTGTCAGCCTAATAAATGTGCACGTAAGAAGTGACCTTAGGGCTTCAACCGCCTTAAATCATTAAAAGACCTTAATCAGTATATTTATGATCAAAACAATATTTGAAACTTGCAAACAATTTGTGTGTAAACAGAAAATTGTTCAAGGTTCTTATAAAACAATAGTGGAAGTAGTTGTGGCATTATCTAATTTATAACTGGTTATTGATATAATTATTACATAACTTAACATTTGTTTGTGTACATTGTTTAGTTGTTATGTAAAATTAATTTAAATTTTATTATTATTTAAATTCTTTGATGTGACATTATGTAATTTAATTATTCCACAATTTAAGGAATTTATTCGTCGTAACCAAATCACATAGGTACGAGTACCTATAATGCTACGCAATTGGTGTTGTTAGAAGATTTACTCATTCGTGGTTCAAATTATATTTTAAAGTAATTGATTGAAAATTGTGTGTATAGAATAAGTATACGTACCACTTGAGAAGCCTTATAAGCATTTAAATACTACTCTTTCCTAATCATCTGTCTGGGGAGTTTCATTCAATGATTATTGGGAAAATTCTATATTTCTATTTGTTTTATGTTTATGTATGTATATTTATCAGATAATAACGTTAAGCTACACATTGACTATAATTTCAATACTGATTGCTGAGTGCCTAAAAAATTGCATGTTCTATTTTCAAATAGAATAAAAAAAAATGATATTTGCCTTCATATTTGTTCAAACAAGTTAATATTTAAGGTAGCAATGCATTGCAATGAACTAGAATAAATTAATCCAAACGTGAAAAGAGCTTTCGAACTTACAGATACGACGGCGCAAACCAAAAGTAATTTCAATTTCAACACTTACTATCATACTGCAATCAAATTGTGTATGGGTAACAGTATAAATAGCAGATTGGTAAAAAATATTTCAAATTAGTATGGTAGAGACTTTGACCCCAGCAGACAGGAAAAATGAGAGCCAGACTGCTAAGAGAGACCTACGAAGTCCAAAATTAGAGCAAAACCACCTCAATCGAATCATGTTTTATTAAAACTTGAATTTAATTAAAAAATAAACAAAACCAGAAAACAACATAATGAAACGCAGAATATTTGAGCATACAAATGTATGTATTTTAATTATTGGTAAAATAAACAGCGTGAAGAAATCAATTTTGAATATTTAGTAAAATTAATGGGTTCAATGGATTGCGCGTCCATTTCAGATTTGGTACCTCAATGATTTATTTATAATTCATCGTGGTCCAGGGTGAAATCGCAGGCTTAAATCACAATAGGCACAGGCTCCAGAATGGAAACCAGAACATTCTGTTTCCATATCGTTCAACCTTTCACATAAGCTTCAATTGTTGCTCTGATTACCTGGCATTAGAAATATAAAAACACGGTTGTTGATTTTATATGTATATATAAAAACACAATATGAAATGAAAAGACTGTTCAAAGTTTAGTAGGTACACGAAGACATGATTATTTATAAGAGATACCATTAATATTTTCAAAATACCAGAAGCAAGTTGCCTACGTGTGACGATTTGACTAATTTGTTATTTATGCTTTTCGAAATTCTTAGAAGGTGTAAAATTATTCAAATTCTCATATTTGATTAGGATTCATTAGTCATAATCTTTTTTCCCCATCTACTCGTATAGTTGACATTGAATACATGTTTGCAATTGTTCACCAAGCATACATGCATACATACAGGTTTTTCCATGACCACGTGGCTTATTGTAATAGAATATTGCGACCAATCTAACGATGGCACGAAACAAATTTTATTCCTAGCACCAAGTTATCCTTTATTAGAACTAAAAGTAATAATAGTAATGTGTTTAAAGAAAGTTTATTGAATTTCGCTTACAAAACTATCTCTTCTAAATCCAGAACAGCGATGTTTCTTTCATTACCTTATTCAATCGCTACATTACTCCTCATCACTAAATATAATACTACTAGATGCAGTTCTAAAAGCTAGAAAGCTACTCAGTATGTCATGAGACTAAGAGATCAGGAGTCAATCGAATCACCCATTCCAAAAATATCCTAAAGTTGTAACTACTAAAATGTACTCCGAAACTAAAATAAGGTTGCAAGAAGATGTACGTTTCAAATCTTTCTAGTAGATTTCTTGGAAGGCCGGAAATGGTCTTAAAATACAATATTGTGACAGTTTTTAGCTGTTATCACTTTCGCTCTAATTAAAGAAAAATGGGCACAAAGAGATAAGGAGAGATTTTGTAACACGCGCTGCTTTTTACACCCATCCGTCAAATATTAGAACTTTAGACGTATACACCTCTCATACAAGATTGGTATTAAGGGAAATTAAATGGTTGTAAAACGTGTCAACAATTTTATGTAGGTAATTGAATTTTGCAAACTAGCCGCTACAATATAGCAAAATATGTATAGTAAAGAATGAAACATAGGCACAAGACAAACATTCACAATAATAGTGATTCTATGGCCACTTCGAATCCACATGCTAACCAGAGAGTCAACACAACGCTAAAGAATTAATTAATTGAAAACCTTTTAACTATAAACGATAGGTATATAGAAAAACGAATGACGAATGTCAATCCACATTAACATTCCTAACACCTAATTGCAATTTTGAATTCAGTTTTTATACCTGTGATTATTTTTGACATTTGTAGTTGGCATAAAATAAATGGACTTAGGATCTGCATAGTTTTTGAATGACGCAATGTTGCATTAATAAACTAACACATACATACATACTATGGCTGAAACAAACACGACCGTTAGCCCTTACAGGGTAGTAAAAGCCTTAAGTTACTACTGTCGTTACTTAGCCATTCAAATTCCACGTTTTACTAGATAGTAGTTCGTTCACATATATCAGCAAAGAGATAAGTTTGTTTCCTTCAGATATCATGCCTCGCGTTTCAATGTGTATGCTTAATGAAAGACGTTATATTGCATAAACAAATTGTTTACATAATTATTGAAAGTGTAAGTCAGTAAATCGTAATTAGATGTCATTTATTCAACTACTGAAGATAAGAGAGTGGAAGAACGATCTAGAAAAGTCAGGGGTCTGATCTATTTACAGCTGTGAGATGTGATTAAACAAAATTGCACATTTATATCGTTGAAGCGTAGTCTGTAAGCATAGGAATCAATATAGGGTCAGTTATATGCATGCCATTTATGTTCAAGACATAGTCTTGAACATAAATGGCATGCATACTTATAACTGAGCCCACATACTTAGAACTTTTAGTTACTTTCCGCATGAGCGTTTGTCTGTATGGTTTTATGATTCTATACTGTCTTAGGTAGGTTAAGCATGGCCTAATATATTGGGTTTTAATAGGAATCTTTAGAGCTAAGGTAGATAGTAGGTTAAATGAAGACCGCTACGTTACATATTTACATCATATCTTTAACGGAGAGCAACAAAAGAGCATAGATTAGTAGGTAATTTATGTAAGTGAGGCAGGAATCATTCAGGTTGAATGGCTAAGGTTAGTTGTTCTTTACGGGTACATGTTCTTCACAGTGCGTATACCCGTCTTTAGAATAATGTCTCCAATTTGATCTGTATTAAGTTCTACATTACCTACACCGTCCAACTCTACCTTCCACTTTGGCTCTATAAATTCCTTTTGTAACCCTCCTTTCATCCGCTCAATGTGCCCAAACCATCTAAACATACTGTTCTCTATTTTCGTCACTGCATCTTCTTTCATACCACAACATTCATATAATAAATACAAGCACTTTATATGGCATTCCTTGTCTCAGGGAGTAGAGCTGGAGAGCCAAGATGACGATCCCGCAGCAGGTGTCCCACAGGGGCCGCATGTCCATCATCAAGATCCAGCAGTTCACCATCGAGCGGAGGTGTAAGTGCATGCACCGTGATAGCTACATGCTACCCTGGGACATAAAAATAATGTTAACTAGCTACTGTTCTTCCTGACATGTCGATTAAGGGACTAGGGGTGAATGAAATTTATTGGGCAATGGGCTAGCGACCTGTCACCAATGTTCCATATGAAATCACAACCCGAATATTTATGCTCAAAAGTGTCCTATTAAATATTTATTATATGTTCTGATAACCCCGAAAAGGATTAAAAGTGACGAAAGGGACGTGTGTATAAGTATATATGTATGTGTATTGTTATAAATGACTTAGGCGGCATAGTTTGTTATGCGCGATATGTCATATATAATTATAAGTTTATGTCTCGTAAGAAAGTAAAAACTACGGGGTAAATGGACATTATAGTGTGATAATCTAGAAGTGAATATTCCTTATACTAAACTGTTATATCTTTGTCTCAGGCTTAAGGATCTTTTTGTCTCTATACTAAAACTGTTATGGAAATGAATAAAAATGTAGAGTTAGGTACTATAAAAAACAAAACATAGCCAGCGCTTAGGAAAAATCAAGTTTGTTACGAAATAATTAAACATGTATAATAGACATCATAAAATTACATAACTTACGAATAAATTAATCAAGATTTTGTGAGCCGGGGCATAATAAAATCCTTATACGTGCATATACATACATAAATAATAATTATAGTATAATAAAGAAATCGGCATTAGCAGTTACTTAACCGTAACATGGAACTACACCACTTGTAATAGGTGCCGACTATCTGGTTAACATGTGAGTTCAAAGTGGTAATGAAATCATTTTTTCCACCTTTAATGAGACTCATGAATCTCTGACCACCCTGCAAGGGATAATTGTCGTAAAATATATGTTTATATTAGTACAATAATCATTTACTGTATCAAAGTCTGAATTTATCTTTTAGTCTTTATCTATCGTTTCAGTTCAGTATCTGAAGAGAGACTTATGTATATCCTGCTATTAAATAGATAATTTAAAGTACCTTTAGACGTGCTCTTTTCCTATTATGTATGATCTAATGTCGTGTCTTGATTCCAGACTCCGCTGTCCCTTTGGCCTATGGCTTGCTGCTGACTCTACTCTCGATTGTTTTGTTCGTCGTAGGGCCAGTGGAAGTCTTTACTAATTACGTAAGCACTTTTTATGGCTCCATACACGACAACACAATAGTTTTAAAGGGTACAGATCACGAACTACCATTTATTAGCATTCATTACTATTCATTATTCGCTTTGTCGAGAGTCACAGGTCTTCACATACTTGATGAGTGTAATAAATTCTAATATCTCACTTTTTCATAATTACCCATTTTTCAAGGATGATATTTTATTGCAACTGAACACATCATAATTCTATTATCTAGAAGTAGTCCTTTAAGTTTAATGAAAATTAACTGGGCATTGCACAATGGGATTTCTGACTCAAATTTCCATTTCAATGCCATTCTACAACCTTAATCCTGATAGTGTCTAAGAAAAAGTTGTCCCCACCCAGAATGTGTCAAATTTATGTACTGAAATTCATTGTTAAGCGGTTGTTTTTGTACAGTTGCTGACGTTCCGTAAGGGCTCGTTCATCATGAACCTGTGGGAGACGCCCTCGTACCAGGTGTTCACCGAGGTGTGGGTGTTCAACTACACCAACGTGCCAGAGTTCCTCAGCGGACAGGAGCCGAAGCTGCGGCTGCAAGAAGTGGGCCCCTTCAAGTACCAGTGAGTGGGGAAAGCCTTTATTAGTCCCTCGAAAATATTTATTCAATTATTATTATCATAAGTTATCTTACCTTAACAATACATTTTTACAATAACAACTCGCTTAGAAGGAAGTATACTATAATATATGAATTATGTAGACAGTAAAAGGGCTCTAACTCAGCTGGATTACTGGCGACTCATGCCAGAACTGCCCATTAGCAATGTTCTTACGAATAGAACTGAAAAGTAATTGCAAAGCAAAGTACGTTGATATGTATCAATTGAAATATTAGCTGGTATGGTGTACTTGTCACATTTGGTTTTAGCGATGTGAAGTCTTGTAGTCTTTGAGAGTCTAAGGACTTTTGACTTTCGTTGTATGTTGGACAATTCATTTACCGATTTATAAAGCGCATAAAAATTATAGGATTAATGGCCTATTTATGCTTTTTCCATTTCTCAGGGAGATAAGGACGAACCAGAACATGAGCATAGACCAGGAGAAGGGCACGCTGCTCATGAGCCCCCACATCAGCCTCAAGTACTTGCCCGAGGAGTCAGTCTCAGACATCAACCAGACAAACATCGTGGTGCCCAACATCGCACTGTTTGTGAGTGTACGTATATTTATGGAATCTAACCTGGGTAGTCTTAGGTTAATTTCTAGGGATTAATGTCGTGAAGGATATGTTGTTTTATACCCAGTCATAAGACAGAGGTACACTAACGTGCTTCTATCAATTGGACAGAATCTCAGAGACGTGATATCTCCGTGATTACCTTAAACTTTACAATCGGTGTGGCGTATCTTCAAACATTTTCCTTTTATTTCTACTTCTTAGTTGCCTCTTACGACATGCTAAATAGAAAGCGAGCTACTTTACATAATTCTATTATTACATCAAAGCAACATCAGGACCAGTGCCTTGTTTGTGGTACTAATATTGTAGTGGTATTTGAAATTTTGACGACCTCCGTGGCGCGATCGTTTAGCCGCCGGAACGCTAATCGTGGGGTCCCGGGTTCAATTCCTGGTGGAGCCAGAGTTAAGAATTACGCTTTCTTCTGCTTTCCAGTCTGGTCGTTGATTATATTATATGCTATATATGCATTTATCTATGTATAATATTTATATATTTCTTAAATATATAAATATCTTCAAAATGGTTCTAATGCAATGTATAATATATATTAGGCTCTAAGCACCCTGGCAGCGGATAAGCTGGGCTACTTCCCCAACGTGGCTGCTTACTACTCCATCAAGAGCTTAGGGTCTAAGCTATTCCTGAACTTGACGACTCAGCAATTCTTGTGGGGGTACCATGAACCTCTGGTCACGATTGCCAACACCATTCTTCCCGGCTGGATCGACTTTGGCAAGATCGGGATTTTGGATCGAGTAAGTTATCTACTAATTAACTATTTATATCATCAAAAGTGGGTTCAATTTGGCTAGAAAAACCTACCTCTCACTATCGTGATGGACACGCCTACATCTAATGTTCGCAGGGTAATTGGACGTGAAGAGTATGTAATACCTATTTTTGGCGATCAATTATCCGTACTCGTTTTTCTAGTCAAACAAGTAATTAAATAATTTACATCCGTTTTAATGATGGTTCCAACATGATGTATGAATGCATCAGCGATCAATTCAAGGTTCATTGAATGACAAATCAATCTGTTAGTTCTACGGCCTGAAGATGTCGTCGGCGGAGGTCGAGATTCGGAACCCGGAGGAGCTCTACGCCCTCAGGAGCTGGGACGGCCACGAGGGGATGGTGGAGCGGGGCTTCACGGACTGGAACTCAAGGTAACATAAGAGTACATATGCTCCAGAACATGTTTACATGTTAACTAGATACCGATCCTGAAGGATTTCTATCCATCGTGACTATCGATAAGGAAATTACCTAATTTACCCAATCGATAGGCATGGTCAGTGTCATGTCGTGTCGACGTCGTAAAAATGTCGTGATTCCCGGTGGATGACTACCCTTTAGACGCCGACTACGTCTAACACTTAACTTCAAGGTTTAACATTGCTTAAAATAACAGCGTTGACAAAACAGTAATCTTCAAGTTGTATACGCCGTTCTTTCTACATAATTAATATCGTAAACAAAACAACACATTTTGTATGCAAATTAGATAATACGACGCAAATTTAAGAAAACAAACAATATTCAATTGTTTCACCCAAGATTGAACAATAGGTGTGAGTGAGGCAAGCGATGTTTGTCAATTACATTGAGAAGGAGAGGCGTGAATATGGAACAACTTGTGTTTCTCATGTTTAAAAACCCTTACAAAATACCCATTAGAAAGACCAGTTTGAAATACAACTTCATACTGAATCGCCAAGTGTACAAGATCTCCCTTGTTCCTTAGCACTCTTTGCAATCGTGTGAGAGGCACCTACGAGGGGCTGATGGTGGGCCCCCACGCCGTGCAGCAGAGCTCCATCCCCATCTTCCGGAAGCAGGCCTGCAGGACCTTCCCCTTCACCTTCGATTCAGAGGACAGTGCGCAGTATGGCTATAAAGTCAGGAAGTAAGTTGTGCTTTAGAATTTAGTTGAAAGCAGTACTGAAGCACAATAGATTTCTTCAGAGAATCCGAAAAATTACAGCTTTAATAATTTACCTGTATTTTCAATGATCAATCGTAAAAGTCAATATTTTTGCTCTAATTTTTAACCCTGGATGGAGGAACCTAGTTTGGGATACGGGTTAAAAATTCTACTATTGAATGACAACAAAAAATAAATTAATATTTGAAGACAATGAAATTTGTATAATTTTTTTACTAGAATTTTCTGTCAATTCGCAAAAAAATCATTCAAGTGCTTAGTCATTTTTATAGTATTTTTTGTATTATTCATCACGCCGTATTAATTTTTGAATGCTAAGGTGAGACAAACTTGGCGACGTTTTACACGATTTTTCCATAGCAACTTTGACCCTGCCATTGTTGATAGATCAGTCAATGACTTGCCCCACTGTGTATCGTGCAGCAGTATCACCTTCAGTGTTGTGTAAGGGAAAATCATGAGGAAACCAACCTATTCCTCAACTTTTTTGAGGTCAGGTACATGTCTAGTACATATAAATGACGATATGTCATACCTTATGTCACAAAAGGTGCTATATGATGAACATGTGGGTTCTAAATGGCCATAGATTACCAACTCAGCATTTTAGACACTCGCGCTTAAATCTTTAACTATCCCGCAAAGGTTAAGCGTACTGAATGTTTATATCTATGTAACTGTCTCGTTTAGGTTCGTCATAGACGCTGCGGCCTTCAACTCGTCGTGTCCATACGCATGCGAGTGTAAAGAGAACTGCTACCCCGAAGGCTTCGTAGACATCAGCCACTGCTACTACGGCTTCCCCATCGCACTGTCCAAGCCTCACTTCCTGGATGCCGACCCTGAGCAAGCTGCCTTCTATGACGGGCTACAGCCGGACCCTGTTCTGCATTCCTCGGATATCACACTAGAACCTGTAAGTTTCTAAAAAGTTTTCGCGATGATTTGGTTTTGCCATCAGTTAATGCAGACCGTTAATTAAAGTTTTTATATGGTTTTTAATAAAATATATTATTTACGCTGTATTCTGTAAAAGATTTCCTTAATCTAATTAATATATGTGGAACGTTTGTTAGGTAGATTTGAAAATACAGTTTTCAGTGTTATTGTTGAAAGAAATAACAAGCATCGGTATCAAAAACTGAATCAGTTAGCAATCTTGAAATAATCCAGTTTGGCAATATCCCAATTAATAGTTGGTTCATCTTTAATCATTCTTAATTATTAATCGTACATCTTTCGTCAACTTATCTTTCAAAGTTTAAATGTTTCTTGTTAGTATAATTAGGTATTCTTTGATCTTGTTCGTAGACGTACGGCGCCCCGCTGTCCCTGTCTTCGAAGGTGCAGGTGAACATCGGCGTGAGGACCTCCAAGGGAAACGCCCTCACGCACGCCTTCAAGGACAAGATGCTGCCCCTCGCCTGGATTGGCTTGGTGAGTGGGAGGTTCTCTTTTAAACATGTATTAAAATAGCCTTATTTTCCTCATGTCTAACACTTATGTCAGGTGTCAACCTTTTTAATCAATAACATTGTTATAGAAAGAAATATTTAAATTTGGTTTTCGCCAAAACTTTTAAATGAATGAAAGTGTGGCGAAGGAAAACTGAACTTCTTTGTAAACTGCAAGAGTTTAAAATCAAAAAGGTAATGCATAACATGACGTTACGTACTTGCGTCAGCATAGGAATAGACGTGAGAGTTTGCTTCGATGATGAACAAAATATTTTGCAGAGTTTAGGTCTAAAAACAGGCGATTACCTTATAACGGAAAAATCTAAAACTTAAAACTTTAAATGCGTAATACATGTTGCAAATAGCTCAGTCATCATATTAGTATTTTTGTGTACAGATATGCTAATGGCTACAGTTTTTTCAATTCCAACAATGCAAAAATAAATTAGCATTGTTTATTGATAGTTAAAAAAGTGTTAATAGGTAAACTTGCGCTAACGTCAATCACTGAAGCGTGGATTGTTTTGTTGACTCTATTGTTTGACACGGAGCCTGTTTTGCGAATGGGAAAATCTCTTCATCTGTTTTTATTAGCTTATCATCTATTATTACATTACTTACCGTTTTCCTTGGGTCTTAGTGCAAACTTTAGGTAGATACACATCATGCTTGTTACAGAGAAATCGCACTTTTATTAAATTTTAAAAATGCTTTTCCAAAATCCCGTATAAAATTTAGCAGACTCTCAATAACTTAATAAAATTTCTAGAAGATTTGGAATAAAAAAGAAATTATTCATTTTGTTACAAGACTGTATACGAAAATACTGTTTAATTATTAAAGAAACATTTTAAGTACAAAAAAGTTTGATGTTTTTTACATTCTAAATCTAAAGTATAATAGGCTTACGGACTACAAAGTAGGAATGTAGCAGGCTCCATAATGCCAAAGCCTAGTGTTACATAAAATATCTCCATAATTTTGAATACAATAAATATGTAAACATATCAAAAATAACCCGTTTATTTTCATCTAGAAAAAATATGTAGAGACTAGGTGTTGATTACTGCATTAATCGCTTACAAATTGTTCCTAAACAGATTTTTTAATGACCAAGATCGCTATCACCATCAATTTATTTACATAATGTCAAATTTTAGACTGTTTGAAATACTGACAAGGATAAGAAATTTTTAAATCTAGTTTGGACATTTTCCTTATGTTTGATATGATGGAAATATTATCCTCCGAAGACTATTAGTCAAACTTATATCATAACGGTAATAAATCTATCTTACATTATTCCTAACCTAGTTGTATCATTTTCAGTTGAATCAATTGCCGAGCTATTGAGCCGTAAAAACTTTAATCAATTAATATCGCCTGGAAACAGTAATAATTAGCAATGGACAGCCAAACTACCACACTACTACACCCAACTATTATGAAGTAACATATATATTGGCTTTGATATAACTTCTTGTAGATGTAATCCTTATACAAAGCACAAATCAACAGAAGGTTCAAAGACTTTGGCAAAATTGATGACATTCGTTGTACATGAAAAACTTGTCCTTATACAAGTAATTTAAATGCAAGAAAAAACGTTGAATATAAATATTAAGTAACCCTTTAGTATGTTTAGTTGAAGCCGGTTTCATTTTTTTTATTTAATTCTACTTGCGATAGGCCCTACGTTTTATGATCTGAAGTCCTCTCAATAAAAAAAAACTTGGCTCAGGGTAGCAACCCCGGCGAAGATTTATTTGTACAGATCTCAATGACAAAATTTTTCATTAATCAACTATCCTATTCAGTCCAGTCGGTAGACATCTTACTTCCTAACATTTTATAGATATACATCATCAAAAATGCTGATAGAATACCATACAAAACCTTTTGGCATGTGCCAATAATAAAATTTCAGAATGATCGCTTATCATGTTAAATGGCAATAATGTTGAATAATGAATATTCATTATCAGATATAAGATGTTGTTGTTGATGTGTACCTATTGATATTTTTATTTCCTTTTGCAGTACTGCAGTCAGCCACCACCTGAAATCATCCAGCTATTCTGGCTGCGGTTTGTGGTCGCACCACCTACGATGATCGCCATAGAAGTGGTCTTATTTCTCATAGGAGTACTATTAGGTGCGCGTGGCGTTTACAGAATGATGAACCCCAAGTACAGGCTGATAGAATCGCCAGAGGTGTTCAAAGAAAAGCCAAGGTCCAACAGCATAGCGATCAACCTAGCGGATAACAAGGCCTTCGCTGAAGACTTTGACGAAATGTCCAAGGAAGCAGCTTCGCTATTGGCTATTAGAGAAGAAGATCTAGATCTACCAGACCTTATCACTGATCCATAGAACAATATGAAACAATATGAAATTGAGTTGTAGGAAATACTTTAGATTTGGTGACTATTTTTCTTTAAAAATAGATCAATGAACATCACTGGCAGTCCTGGGAGCGTCAAGCTTTTAATGTAGGAAAGGATCTGACATTGGCTAGATTTGCTATAAGCAACATAGGATTTTATAGCCAATCTAGTCCCGCCTTGAGCGCTTGCCACTTAGCCTTAGTGACTATGCTTTGTATATACTTGATAATTACAAATTTAGTTAAAATGAAGTTTTAGTAATAAATAGAAGGTATTTTAATTATTTATTGTAATGAATGTGCAATATTATCCACGTTTTATGGAAACGGTATATC
>JAMBLF010001920.1:0-24159 GCA_030578115.1 Leucoptera coffeella
TATATTCGAAAGATACAAGTAGGCAATACCTAAAAATACCTTAAATGTACTTATTACTAACCACTGACTAAGAATATATACTTTTGTAATAGTATTTGTAAGAATTGAAGAAAGATTTATAAGAATTCTCGGGGAATATCTGGCAATACAATACATTCATAGCTAATGTGTGGAGTGTAACTAGAACAAAAGTTTTAAAGTTTCTACAAAAGTTTCTAAGTTTTAAAGTTCAGCTTCTTACTTTTGTAAATATTTCTTCAGTTGTTATTTGACTAATATAATATTTAAAATGGCTGGGGCTGGTGCTGCCTTTTACGTATACATTTATGCTGAAAGGGAACGCAGAAGACTCGAAAGACGTCAAATACGAGATGTTTGCGACCCATTTGAGGTTGCAGACGTGGAACTCCTGCACCTGTGGAGGATCACCAAACCTATGGCGCATTACCTCATTGCCAGGTTAGAGGTAGACTTAGCCCTTGGCAATGACAATGGCATACCTGTCCATATAAAGGTAATTTGAATCTCTTCATCCCTATTATCCAAATAAGTAAAACCACAGATAATATGATGTAAAACTATATTTAGTAGGTTATTATCGTAAAACTATGAATACCCACTAGCATCATCAGCCCGACATCATGTCGGTACTTACTTACTTACTTAAAACAAAACTCAATATATGCTTAATTGTTGCATCCAGTACATTGCAAACGGAGGATACCAAAGGCAGTTGGGTCAAGACCATTCAATTCTAATCCCTAAATCTTTCTAAGCCCTCTGCCACCCAATCTTCTTTTGTAAAAAACACTAATACGAAAGTTATAATTTATACTTACATATTTGTTCATTTTTTTCTAAAAATTCTTGCAGGTGATGCTGGATACCCGCTTGAACCATGGCTGATGACCCCTATAAGAGGAGCTGAGCCTGATACACCAGAATATCGCTACACCAATTGGCATTGCCGTGTGCGCAATGGTATTGAGCGCACCAATGGCTACCTGAAAGGCAGTCTTAAGTGTCTTGGTGTTGAACGAGTGCTGCACTACACACCTCAAAAGGCATCATCAATCATTTATGCTGTTTGCACCATTTATAATATAATGAAGAGCTATGGGTAAGTTCTAGTATCCAAAAGATCTTGTATATCTTTTCTTATCTACCAAACTGAACTTATATGACTAAGTTAAAGTATTAGTGCAGTTTTTTTTTCAGGGTTCCTCTAGAACAAGTAGCTCCAGATGCAGCTCGTGGTGCTGTAGGACCAGTGGAAGCCGATTTAGTAGAAGGTCAATATGCACAGGTGCAAGAAAAAAGGCAGAATTTAGTTAGGGTCTACTTCACGTAATTGCCATTCGCGTCTATGGGGGCCAAGTCCGGATTGGTGGACATGTTAGTCTACTGGGTCATAAGTGATTTAACTCTACTTATTTAATAAAGACACGATTTATAATAATAGCACACTTTTTAATCAGTCTTTTACCATGCATCAGATATAAATTACACCATGAAACAATACTTTCTAGAAATCACAAGATTCAACTTAAGCTTTAATACCTAAATCACAGATAATCTAAATTACACTAGATAAAAGAACTAAAATTTTACACATGGTAATAAAATAATATCACACTTTAATTAAATCACAATCAACCTAAACGCAGCATAAATAACTCGCCTCCCCTAAAGTTAGAGAACACATGTAAACTGCTGATGTTAAACACCAGCTTGCAAACACTTATTTTAACAAAAATTAGAATTTAAGTAAGTTAACAGTACATATAATGAATTATTAAAGTCAAAGTCAAATGTTTTTATTCAATATAAGTACAAGTACAGTACATTCATTGAAAGTCAAAACATTTGCCTGACACTGGTTATCTTTTACAATTGAAATTCTACCGTTGGTTTGCTTGGAAAAGAACCAACAAGAAACTCCGGCTTTCAGGATTTTTTGCCCAGTGCCAGTTACAAAAACAAATTATAAGGAAACATAAAATTATCTTTGCACATATAGCTTAGATGCACTCATATTATTATATCTACTACTAGCTTATTTCTGGTGTATGTAAACTGATTTCAGTTTGTTTATATTATTATTTATAAAAGATTTTTTGTTACCTACACAAAGATAAGTTTTGTTTATTAATTTATGCAACTTCCTTTATCTTTTCCTACAATTTCTTGACATAGGGGTGGCAGAAGCACTGAAGCCAGTCTTCATGACAAGGCGCTGATACAGCTGGTTAGCTTCTGCAGATTGTAGTCTCTTCACCTCCGTGTTAAGGGATCTCACCACCTCTTCGGACTCACGCAGGGCCAACTTCAGTTGTGAGATCTGCAACATGGCATCTTCATACTCCAAACCGCACTGATGGAAACCAGCCAGAGCACTGCGCACATAGTCCCGTTCTGCCACCACCTCTGCTAACTCACGATCTTTCAAAACCAATTCTGACTTTAACCTAGTGTTTTTTTCAACTATAAGTAACACTTCCTTCTCGCTATCCTCGTGCTCCGAGATTAGTCCGGAACACTTGTCTTTAGTAGCCTGAAGTTCACTTAGGGTGTTTCTGAGTTTTGTTTCCAGTTCACGAATGGTTTGAGACCGAGTATTCATTTTATAAGTCACCATTGAGGTAGACAAGATAATAAATAATTGTATGTTGAATTGAAATTTTGTAAAGTTATTTTAAGTAGATTAAACTAGGAAACGAGAAAGAAATGCACCACACTTCAATTATACCACGAATATTTAGTACAATTATACGTTTTTAGCAATTAAATGAGAGAACTTTCAAATATACTCAACGGTAACAGATACTTTAAGTGGATCAAAAACACTTTATATCAATATAATTTACACTTAAAACACTGTTAAGTATTAACTTATTTCGGTTTAAATAGTCTCAAAATACTCAGAATGAGCATATAAACAATTAAAAAGTCAACATATGTGTCGCGATCTCTAGTTCGTTAGTTTTAGTTTTTATAACCTCAAATTGTCTGTTGTCGATTGTTTGACGCATTTCTTTATATTTGACGTTTGGTTGACAGCTTTGAGCGCAGATAGCTCGAGAAAGCTGAGTCGGCCTCTTCCGTTGTGTCAAGCTGAGTCGAATCGTGGGTCATCATCGCAATTTCGACTCGGGAAACGCCATCGACTCAATTCCTGTCGATTTTGCTCTGTCGAGCTCGATTGGTCATCATAGCCAGGCTGGAGTAGATGCGCCGCACAAAGATCCCGATGGAAAGAAATGCAGGAGGCATACGTCCAACTATGGACCCAATTGTGCTGAAGAAGAAGAAGAAGAAAGCAAAACATAGCAAATCCATTTTTACAAATTTTACAGGAGAGCAGAAACACAGGTTGCCAACTTACGAACCCATCCCTTCAAAAACTATGATAGCTAGAGAAATGATTTTTACATGAAAAGATGCGTAATATCCTTGACTTTCATCCCGTATACTCTAAATTCAGGAATATTTTATTGTTTCTGTTTTATAGGACTTACTGCAAAATATATGGTTTGTTTATAATAAATCACATTCAATTATAAATTTCGAAACTTAGTAAGTTGAATTACTATGTTATGATCTGCAAAAACTAAAATTAATTACTTACTACTACTCTACTACTACTACTTTTCCATAAAAAAAATATCAAGTCGAGGTTTTTTGATAGAAATATTGTAACTTCTATATAAATTCTACTTCATAACATAGCAAGTCATTTTACTTGCTGTGTTTTCAAATTGAAATCCTGACATGCTATGTTATGAAATAGAATTTTGCCAACTTAGAGACCGCACCACATAAGTTGACAGACGGCGAACTTGGAACTAAATTTGACGTTTCCGCCAATTCGTGTTATTTTGTATGAAAGGTAAATTCAGTAATACCAGCGTTGTGTTTTTTGCTCACTTTCTTTGTAATTTTTATGTTTGTTAAGGGTGATTATAATAAATTGATTTCCGGAGTTTCTTGTTAGTTCTTCTCCAAGCTAGGGTCTCCGCTGAACTAACCTCGGTAAAAAATATGTACAGACAATGCTCAGTGCCATGTATGAAATAGTGTTTTTAATTTATACTTAGATCATAAGATAACTTTCAAAGAGGGCCTTCTATTTTGAATAAATATATTTTGACTTTGATATATTAATTTGTTTTATTTGAGTTTATAGCTCTGCAACCAAAGCCCGTTACAAATTAAACTTATAATGTATCAAGCCGTATGGCACAGTGAGTGCTAGTTTTGGCGTGTTTACTGGCAACACTGAATTACGCAACAGTGGCGACGCCTCCATCTGCCACCTTATGTGGCGCGATCTCTAGTGATTGTCCTCAAATGTCTTTTTTCCACCCAAGTCACTGGGTGCTAATAAGTTTCTCTATGGTTTCTCTCGAGTACAGCTTGGCAAAAAAGAGTAGAAAATAATGGGGGCGCCACTAAGTTTTTTCATGGCAACCCTTAAAGTGGACAACCTAGTCTTGGTACTTAGTACATAGAAGTATTATTTGTGTAACATTATGGGCATTCATGACCGTTTATCCTTTAAGCCTGTTCATTTGAAGCTTTTTCATCAAAAAATGTGAATATGCACTTTTTCCTGAACCTAGTCGTCATAATCATCATAATTCATAGGACTTCAAAGGGAGACAAAAAAACACATTTCAGCTAAGGCATGTCTGACATTTTAATTTATATTTTTTATATTTAGTGTTATTTTATATTTAGTGTTTAATGTATACTAAAAATACTAAAATAATTAAAAATACTCAAAAGTATCAACTTCATTAATGCGCGCCACAGTACTGAGCAAAGATGTAAACATAACCCTCGTGTTCGAAGTTTATTGTATAATATTACACTTATCTCGTATGCAAGCAATTCACAATGGTTTATAGTTCATCAAGTAATGCATTTACCAACTATATACAACAAAATAAACGTTCAGATACCGGTCATTTTAGCAGTTCTTTGATAAACATCGTCCACATCCGAAAGAATAGATTTGTCCTTTTTTTCCGCCAGACATTCATTATAAAGTTTGTAAATCACACTCCTGACATCACTTTGGATAGTCTTATTCATTTTAATTAACTTTCTACGTATTTAAATAACCGTTTTATGTTAAGAGTTTATTTGAAACTAATATTTGGAAATTTGACATCACTTTGTTTACATAATTATTTTTTATTTTTTAAGGTTGCAAGATCACAAATAAAAGTTTACGTTTCTAGACGTTTTTGCCAAGCTGTACTCGAGTGTTACTTTTTTTCACTCGAGTCATTCGGTCAACACAAACGAAGGAAAATTACCAGCGGGTAATCACATTCGGTATAAACCATTCGAGTCAACTTAAATCACAATCGTATATATAAAATTTTATTCAAGCGAACGAAATATAAAAATGACCCAAGTCCCATCACTATGAAAGCGTGTATAGAGTAGAGTACCCGCCACATACGGTGGCAGTTGGAGGCGTCGCCACAGTCGCGTAATCCAGTGTTGCCAGTAAACACGCCAAAACTAGCACTCACTGTGCCATACGGCTCGATACATTATATTGAGGTTTCATTTGTAACGATCTTTGGTTGCAGAGCTATAAACTCAAATAAAACAAATTAATATATCTAAGTCAAAATATGTTTATTTAAAATAGGCCCTATCACAAGCTCTCTTTGAAAGTTATCTTATGATCTAAGTATAAATTAAAAAAACTATTTCAAACATGGCACTGAGCATTGTCTTTACATATTTTTTACCGAGGTTAGATCAGCGGAGACCCTAGCTTGGAGAAGAACTAACAAGAAACTCCGGAAATCAATTTATTATAATCACCCTTAACAAACATAAAAATTACAAAGAGTGGGCAAAAAACACAACGCTGGTAATACTAAATTTACCTTTCATACAAAATAACACGCAATTGCGGAAACGTCAAATTTAGTTCCAAGTTTGGCTACTGCCACCGTATGTGGCGGGTACTCTACCCGCCACATACGGTGGCAGTAGCCAAACTTGGAACTAAATTTGACGTTTCCGCCATTGCGTGTTATTTTGTATGAAAAGTAAATT
The DNA here is from genome assembly GCA_030578115.1 of Leucoptera coffeella. NCBI lineage: Eukaryota > Metazoa > Arthropoda > Insecta > Lepidoptera > Lyonetiidae > Leucoptera > Leucoptera coffeella. The sequence goes on from JAMBLF010001920.1 coordinate 6,085, forward strand.
TAGTATTACCAGCGTTGTGTTTTTTGCCCACTCTTTGTAATTTTTATGTTTGTTAAGGGTGATTATAATAAATTGATTTCCGGAGTTTCTTGTTAGTTCTTCTCCAAGCTAGGGTCTCCGCTGATCTAACCTCGGTAAAAAATATGTAAAGACAATGCTCAGTGCCATGTTTGAAATAGTTTTTTTAATTTATACTTAGATCATAAGATAACTTTCAAAGAGAGCTTGTGATAGGGCCTATTTTAAATAAACATATTTTGACTTAGATATATTAATTTGTTTTATTTGAGTTTATAGCTCTGCAACCAAAGATCGTTACAAATGAAACCTATAATGTTTCGAGCCGTATGGCACAGTGAGTGCTAGTTTTGGCGTGTTTACTGGTAACACTGAATTACGCGACTGTGGCGACGCCTCCAACTGCCACCGTATGTGGCGGGTACTCTAGGGACACGGTATCGAATAGAAAGTATCGATACAGTACTCATGAGTAGTATCGATAAAAAAGTATCGTACTTGTAAAAGAATCGACACAAAAGTATCGATACCTCAAAGTATCGAGTACTTTTATCAGGCAGGGGCCAGTGGCCTATCTACGCCTTACTTACGTCGTTTAGTCAATGTTTGTCAGTAAGTATCGTCTGTATTTTCATTCAGACGTAAAATCAGAGAGTGAAAAATAACAAATGGTACATAAATATAAGATAAATACAAACAACCTACAATAAGTAGAGCCGCAATTTTTTAATCAAAAATATTATAATTCCCATTCCTCCTCGGTACAATTGCTTAAGAAAAGAAGTTTGTCGAGCCTCTTTGGCGATAGGCGGTAACGGGTTTTGTTTGGTAATTGCTATGGAAGTACAAAAAATTACCAATATAAAGTTTCAATATAAACTATCAATAACGCAAGAAATTCGATAAATATGTAATGCCACATGTTTTATACAACAAGCAACTATCAGTCATCACAACGACAACGAATAAAGGAACCATAGAGTTTTTTGTATAATTATTCCGTGTGGAAAGGCAAAGAGATTTAAGCCCATACAGCTGCAGCCAATGAACCATAGAGAACTGAACGAACGAGTTAGAATTAAACAACAGAAATGTGAATCCGGTTACCTATCAGCAATGGAACTAACTCTATGAATAAATGCTTCACCAATATTGAACAAGATGGGGTTACTAATGTTAACATAAATGATAAAATGACTAAATAAAAATAAGATTATTCGATACGATACCTGTACATGAAGTACTTGTTAAGTAAAAGTATCGAACACAAAGTATCGAGTACAAAAGTATCGGTATCGAAATCAAACTACTCGATACCATAGAGTATCGATACATTTTTCGTGTCCCTAAGCGTGTATTTGTTTATTTTAAGTTGCATAAACATCGAGGTGTTCACTGAGCGATAAACTAATAATATTAAGGACTTTAAAACCTAAGTTCACCTCACTTTGTAGATTTCATATTTAATATACTATCTTAAATTCAAAATCTAAGATGACTTCTTCAGAAACGATGTAAGTATAGCAATACTTCAGTCTTCAGTGGTTTCTTCGTACCTTCGCCGGCTTTTCTTGATTCACAATTGAATATTATTTTAATATTAACTTCGATTAGACCACATTAAAAATATAATTGTAAGGAAGCCATGTTCAATAAGTTTTAGCATTACTATATGAAATATAATTTCAGAATCTATGACATCGATCTTGGTATGGACATTGAAGAACTGCAAGAATTTGAATGTGTGGAAGTTACTATTGGCCAGAGTAATGATCCTGAATTGACGGTAAGATAGGCAAAAACATGAAAAATATAGTTGCAAAGTTACATACATATACACACATCATACCCATTTCCCTGTAGACAGATACGCTGAGATCTCGGATTCCCATCTGTCACAATCCTAACATTGACACTTTTGCTTCATTGGCACTAACACACCTCCTCATACACACTTACCCTTTTTCAATATGTCATTTATATGACTGTCTTATTAGGCTAACCCTTACATAACCGCTCATCCCCCTCACCCACACCCTTTTGTGAATCTACTATTTTTCATTCCTACAAAAATGAAGCATGCCCTTAGTCACTACTTGTTGTTTTTAAATATCATTCAATGTCACTTCTACCATGCTTCTCATTGACAATTAATGCTTATGTAATGGGTCTCAAGTGTATGCATGCTTTGGATGATAGTTCAGTTCTGAATTATGTACTGCTGCACTCGTTTTACATGTAGTGAAAAAGACTGTCATGTGTTTTACCTGCCTAATAACTAAATAAGTAATAAGCGACCTTAATACCGAACCCGAACCGAAGCAACGGTAGAATTTCAATGCCAAGAGACAACCAGTGTCAGGCAAATGTTTTGACTTTTAATGAATGTACTGTACTTGTACTTATATTGAATAAAAAACATTTGACTTTGACTAACATTCATTTTATTATAGGACCCTAACATGGTTATTGATTCTGGAAGCGAAGTAGATGAAGAAGTCAACATTGACGAGTTCGATATTTTAGAAGATGAAATGGAGGAGACAGACGAGGAAGATGAAGGTGAAGTTGAAGTTGAAGATGACGCTGAAGATGGAGTACCACAGGATATCTTTAATTGGTCGGACGATTTCAGTACATTTTTAGGTGTTCAAGAACCGTTCAATGAAAATACTGGTGCCCTAATTGAAGGAACAAGTCCTTTGGATGTGTTTATTCAATTATGGGACCAGCCATTTATTGAAATGATAGTCTCAGAGACCAATAACTATGCGTGGGAGAAAATTGCTGCAGCGAATGAATTTAACCCTGTTACAGAACATTCGAGATTGAATGCTTGGACAGAAACGTCGGTTCCGGAAATTTATCGATTGATTTCTGTTATGATACTAATGGGTATTTGCCACTTTAGTCGCGTTGATGAGTATTGGAGCAACAACAGTCTGCTCTCATTGCCAATGTTTAGAAAGGTTATGTCCATTAATAGGTTCACTCTTCTCATGCGATTCCTGCATTTTGTAGACAATCGTAATTTAACAGAACGTGGGCCTGAGCGTAAACTCCACAAAATAAAACCAATAAGCGATTACCTAAACTTGAAATTTCAATCTTCTTACGCGCCTCGCAGAGAGCTTTCGCTTGACGAGTCGCTGTTGCTCTGGAAGGGCCGCTTGAGTTGGGTTCAGTCCATCCGAACGAAATCAGCGCGATTGGGAATCAAGACCTATGAACTCTGCGAGGCTGGAACTGGATATGTATTAAATACGATAATTTACACGGGCAAAGATGATTCAATGAATCAACCCATGTTCGGTTTTACTAGTATCACGGCAAAAACAGTTATTACATTGATTAATAAATACATAGGGAAAGGCCACACACTGTACATGGATAACTTTTATAATTCAGTCCCACTTGCTCGATTTTTGAAATCAAAAAAAACAGATGTGGTTGGCACTTTAAATAGGCGTAAGGCAGGAACGCCTAAAGTCATTCAAAGGTTAGATGAGAAAGCCCTAAGTCGAGGCACATTGGTAGGTCGTCACAGTGGTGATATTTGTGTTCTGTCTTGGAAAGACCTTAGACTTGTGACCACTGTTTCGACGTACCATAATGATGATATGGTTATGTCTAGGCGTTCTAGTAATTATATGCTCAAGCCAGTAGTTGTAGCCGATTACAATAAATACATGGGCGGCGTCGATCTAAAAGATCAAAAATTATCCTTGTACCTTATGGAGAGAAAGCGTGGTTTAAAGTGGTATATCAAATTATTTAGGAGACTGCTCAATACTAGTATCCTTAACTCTTATATTATATATTCTGCCAACATGGGAAATCAAAAAAAACTCACGCACCGACAATTCAGACATTTATTGGCAAGACAACTTCTTGACAGATTTTGGGAAGATAATGTAAAGACAAAAAATACAATCAACCGGGCTTTTAATAGACTTAACAAAGCTTTACCGCATTTCCCAAAACGCACAGAAGTAGCGGGCATGAGAACCCTGAAACAGGATAAATATAAGAGAGGCCGCTGTATGCGATGTAAAGCCGCCAAAAGCAACATAAGCTGCAAAAGTTGTGAAGTTTATCTTTGTACAGACAAATGCTGGGAGGAATTTCATACTTTAGAAGTTATTTAAATTTCATTGTATATGTATGCTTTTTTCATTTGTTACTCGTACTTACTTGTTAGTCATACTTAGCTTTATGTATTATCTATTTATAGTTTGAATATGTGAGGATCCTGTACCAATGTCGATTTCATCAAAAGGGCATCCGTGATCTCTGCTTACTCCTCTGTAGAGAAACGGGCGAGATGTGTATGTATTTTTGATTTTGGAACCGGCGAGCATGTATGATTAGATGAATCCTGTAAGAAAGAAATGAAAATAGCATGGCTGGATTCTGCAGAATGTGTTGTTTGGTCTCTGTCTATCCCACTGGCTATAGATTTGAAATAACTGTAGAGTTTTTTACGGCTTCTTTGTTTTTTTAGATTTTGTAGTATTATTTAGATTTCAACTGCGTACCTGTTAATTTCATATAGTCTACGACATGCCGGTAAAAACGGCAGCTAGGTAGCATTCTTTTATGTGCCATTCAAAATAAAAAATAAAAACAACAACTCAAAATAATTAGTCTAGTAATATATTAAAAAGTACAAAAACTTAACAAGGTGAGTAAAAGGACTTCAGTTAAATTAAGAATAATGTATAAGAGATCTAAACTATCGCGGCCTTACACCTACGACGGGCAGTGTCACAACCTAGAATGCTTCGCTGCCCTTTCGCGTTTGGGCTCGAGGGTCTCCTCTACCCATCTGGGGATCGGGGGCCTTAGGTTGAATTTCACCGAATGTTAGTCTGATATATATAATAGATTAGTCTGATAATGAGTTTTAGCACAAACCATATCACATCACTAATAGTGTGAAGTTAGTAGTGGATAAGCAAGTGTCTAATTTCGCTTAAGTAAGGGCGAAATTTGTTACTATTGCTAATCAAATACCAACTTCACGCTATTACTGATCTTTATTAAACTGATATTTTGCCAAGAGCATTAGTGAACTAAGGCCCTGGGTCTGGCTTTGACAGGATTTTTCAATGTTAAAAAGGGGCATTATGGATGGATCAATAGAATATTGTTATCCAGGAGCAGGTGCCTTAATCTGTGATCAATATCAGTCACAACAAAAGTTGTTGGAATGAGAAAATTAATTGATAGTATTATCGATTATAGATAGATATTATATAAAAACTAATAGATAGTAGGTATTCTAGATTTAGAAATTAATTGTCAGTTTAATGTAAAAAATTTATTAATTGTAAGTCCAACCAAAGAAAGCAGGGTTAGCCATATGTTAAAATGCTCCTTGCATACTACGATGATGGAGATGGGATACTGCAAAATAAATGACTATTTCAATGTTGTGATGTAATGTTTAATTTTAGTGTGATTACAGCTTTACGATGCGGGTTCTTATTGGGACCCGTAACGTTTGGCTTCAATCACATTATAATAGAATTTTATTAAATTTTCTATTAAATATTATCTGCAGTTTCCTAGCATTTATTCTTTACGGGGTTTCCAATATATAATTAGTTTAATTAGATTTATTTTTAATTGTAAGAGTATGATGAGGAACATTTTTATATCAGAATTTTTTTTTTTTTCCAACAACAACTACTCAATATATGATATTTGTCATCCTCATATTGAATAAAAAAATAATTGCAAAAAAGGACTTAATGTTTTCATTTCTGTCTTTCCCTCTGGCTACAGATTTAAATTAACTGCACAGTTGCTTGCCGCTTCTTGTCTTTTTTAAATATTCCGAAAAAATAAGATATAAATTTGATCACAGTTAATTTTGCAATCTACGACACGTCGGCAAAAACCGCAGCTTGGGAGGATTCCTTGACGACTAACACGGGATAAAAAATATAAATTTTCAGTTTTGGTAGCATTTCTTCTTTAATATAATAATAAAACAAGAAACCTTCCATATGTACAGCTTGGCAAAAAAGAGTAGAAAATAATGGGGGCGCCACTAAGTTTTTTCATAGCAACCCTTAAAGTGGACAACCTAGTCTTGGTACTTAGTACATAGAAGTATTATTTGTGTAACATTATGGGCATTTGCTAATCCGACATGCACTTGACTATTGTTTCATATTAGCCATTGTTAATCTTCAGGCTTTGATTAATATATGTACCAAACTTCAAAAAAAATATCCATATTTTATTCAAATAAATTTTCTTCCAAAAATTCTACCGCCTCCAGGTCCATATCCTCTAACTAACTAACAGATATTGAAGTGGGATCTGGGGGAATATTGTTTAATGTATACTAAAATAATTAAAAATACTCAAAAGTATCAACTTCATTAATTCGAGCCACAGTACTGAACAAAGATGTAAACATAACCCTCGTGTTCGAAGTTTATTGTATAATATTACACTTATCTCGTATGCAAGCAATTCACAATGGTTTATAGTTCATCAAGTAATGCATTTACCAACTATATACAACAAAATAAACGTTCAGATACCGGTTATTTTAGCAGTTCTTTGATAAACATCGTCCACATCCGAAAGAATAGATTTGTCCTTTTTTTCCGCTAGACATGTATTATAAACTTTGTAAATCACACTCCTGACATCACTTCGGGTAGTCTTATTCATTTTAATTAACTTTCTACGTATTTAAATAACCGTTTTATGTTAGAGTTTATTTGAAACAAATATTTGGAAATTTGACATCACTTTGTTTACACAATTATTTTTTAAGGTTGCAAGATCACAAATAAAAGTTTACGTTTCTAGACTTTTTTGCCAAGCTGTACGGTCAGATTAGTCTTAAACGGGCGGATCAACATTAAACTCACACACATCACAATATAATGATGAATTATTTACATACATGCCCGTTTCCTTAAAGAGAGCTAGGCACAGATCACGGTTCACTAATTGTCACAATCTGGACGAACCACTTTCACTTAATTGACAAACGTACGCGGTGGTCATATGTACTACATCAGCCTTTTTCAATATGAATTATCGTAGGTCTTTACTAATAAATTATTGCATAATCTTACACAAATACTAATCAGAACTAAATTAAGCTTTCTCGTACGAATACATTAGAAGAGACCGGCGGCGGGTTACAATGAATAATTAGGATGCATATACAGAGTGTGATGTAAGTAATGGACAGCTTGGCACCCATATATAGATCTCAATGCAGGCTACTTGAAAACCCATCTTATTTTTTTTTCCTAATAACTCATTCGACACCGCGCCATTTTTCAGCGTCTAACTAGCGGAGCCGCCATGCGCCATACAAACGGTCATGAACACGCTAGGCGTGTCCACTGGCTCTACGCGAAGTTTAATGTTTCTAAATACGTTAATAATACAATATGGTAGTTTATTTCCTTAGTTCTGTTTGTGCAACGAAAGAGATAAGGTTGTGGCAACAGTATAGTGATTTTAAACCAGGAATTATGGCGGAATATGGATATTTTGGTAAATAGGTAAATTAAATATGATGTGATTCTCAAACTTACTTACATATTATTAAATTTATAATATTTTTTGTTGGTTGTATGGTATATAAATTACCTTTACTTATCTATCGACTAAAATCACTCAGAAACATATTATTGTGTAAGTACTAATCTTATAATAAACAAGCTAACGTAGTGAGTTTGATGGAAAGTTAAACAAACTTTTAGAACCTCCGGTTGCATACTCGAAATGAACACGCATAGCGTGTTCTTGGCATTACACAAGGTATTCGTTTAGTATAAACATTACTTCTTTCAAAGTCGAAACCACGTGAATATATGGTTATTCGTGTGGTAAATACCATGTACACAAATTCTTAAAAAAATGTTTCATGTACTTTCGAGATATAATCGAAAACTTATGGACACGCGAGGCGTGTCCGCGGCGTGGCGAGTACAATTTTCAAGAATACGCGAGGCGTGTCGTTGGCTCTGAATGAGTTAATAGGTAAGAAAAATCATTTTAATTTTTGCCCCAATTGGGCACCCTGTCTCACTAAAAACTTCATTTGTTGTTTTTTTTTTCAATCTATTCTTTATCACCTTTCTAAGACAATGTACTAACTATTTCTATTAATGATAATGCTACATCAAGCACGCAAGCATGTAAAAAAATATAAGTTTTATTATGAAAGTAAATTTTTAAATTATAATAATAATAATTTTTCTCCTCTTTCAAAATTTTGTACAATCCCTAATGTAAGACAAAATTATCGAAGTTTATTGGCCCATTATCTACTTGAAATGTGTATTTAATGCAGATTTTAAAAAGTTACAAAAATAATAACTTTGTCATTACATCTTAGAGATAGAGACGAAAAAAGTTGGTAAACATTTTCTTTTTACTCGCTACTGGTAAAAAAATCGTATCCTACACAGTACCCGCATTGATTCTAGCTCACTCATTCATTCCATTCACTGCATGAAATTTAGTCAGCCAGCAAATTGAAAAAAACTGTGTTTATTTTGTGTAAAAGTGTATTTTTCTGATATCCCCTGTTTTTCTCTAGTTAAGCTCTTTTTGATCTCTTTGTGGCTAACTATTTGGAATGGAATTTCATAACTGAACACAATAGTGTTTTACATCATAATCACAAACACTATAATACGATGTCTCTTTATTGAGTATAGGTAGTTGTGTACCGAAGTTAACTTCGTTGTGTATATTTAACATTAGATATACCATCTTAAATTCTAAAGCTACAGCAACTACTTCATTATCAATGTAAGTATAGCGATAATTTAATACTTTCTTCTTAGCTACGCCTGATTTTTTTGATTCACAATTGAACTATCATTACCACTTGTAATCTGCAATTTTTATCTTAATTTTACCACTAAGCATCAATTTGTCGAAATCAACAATTATTATTTGTAGGCCCGCATTGTTCAATAGGTTTTAGCATATCAATATACTTTTATTACAGAATGCATGACATCAATCTTGGTATGAACATTTCTAATGCTCTGCAACAACTTGAAAGTGTGAAAGCTGCCGTTGATCAGAGCAATGATCCTAAATTGAAGGTAAGATGGGCAAGAACTTTAGAAATTGTTTGAATTGTTTTTATAATTTTATTAAATTGTTATATCCTTTGGGCCCTGAAAGACGTGAAGAATTGCCCTTAGTTATTCAGCACCATAATTACAAATATTGACAATGTCAATTACATATATTAAACTTATGATTATGATCTTAAAATTATAGGTTTCTCATTGTTTATGCTTATTGAGAACACTGTGATTGGAATTGCTAGAGAATTTGAACCATCCACATAAAGTACAGACCAGGGCCCTGACTCCACTAATTCATATTGGCCACAATATTACTTCAGTGTCGACATTGTGGCAGTTCAATGGCCGTAATTTGACACTTTTCGCACTCCACTAACAAATTTTGGCCACTGAAGCTCTATCGAAATACTTCTGCGTCTGACGTGCCTCAATATTAGTTCAATAGCCTTCATTTGGTACTCTACTATTGTTTTGACAGCTTTCTTTGTCTATGGTCAATATCTAATGTGCACTCAGACACTCAGTTAGTAGTTTTAGTTTCAATTAAAAACATAAAATATTTTTTCATTTACGTTTTTAGTTACGTTTACGTTATAAACTTAAAACTTTTAACTGCTAAATCAATATGCATTAATTGACATTGCTGCATTGTCAGTGCAAACAGTTTTTTAAATTGTTGTAATCCATAGACAATAATTTCTGTACTTTGAGTGGCCACTGAGGTGCCATTGACTCGCTAATATGGCGCTATTGTGGCTGTCAAAATATTAGCAGAGTGCCACTTTTACGGCCGAGACACAGAATTATCGCTATAGCGATGTAGTTGAGTGGCTGTCAAAGTTAATTAGTGGAGTAAGTGCCCAGTACAGGTAAAGGTATACAAGGTTATACATGCAAACATATTGATGTAATTTCACATTTTCAGGCCGCAACCAATGATGATTTGAATATGCTTATTAACCTACTTGATAGTCCTATTTTGAGAAATATAGCAACACTGCATGACTCTGTTGGTATACTTGCAACACAAGTAGCCCATCACCCATCCATTCTTCCAGGAGACTTTGACATTTCTCCATCTGGTAAGTCTTAAATTTTGGAGTATTAACCTCTCAGACGTTCTGTTACCTATAAAAGGAATCAAGAATGAAGTTTGTGAGGCATCCGGATTCCTTTCATAGGTAACAGCTTTTTAGTTGGCAAAAGTGTTTCTGTTGGTCAAATCTTGTCATATTTCAAAGAACTAAGAAGTTATAACCAATCCGTGACACTTTGGTATTCTCTATCTACAGAGGGCTGTAATGTTCAAAGGGTTGGGTAGTTTTATGGAGATTATCCCTTGCTAGGGTCAATTTATACTAGCACTGAAGCAAAGTATCAATCAAAGACTAAACATATCCAAATTCATCATTAGAAATCAGATTTAACTAAGTGACATGAATGTATATGTATTATCTATCATATATATTTTGATGTTTTCTTGTATCTAAACATAATAGAGATTTCAATTCCATATTTATTATCATTAATGGCTTGTCCATTATCAGAAAAAGTAAATCATATAATGTAATAGTACATTATGATACAAGTGTGCTAAGTTAGTCATTACAGTCGAGGTGGATTCTAAGTGAAATAAAATAAGTAGAATCATTTAGTAGGTATAATAAGTTTAGTTTCGGTTTCATTTTCTTCCTAGATTGATACGTTCCCCATAGAAAATAAAATCGATGTTACTGAAGTACCGATTTTTTTTAACATCGATTTTTTATTACCCATCTCAAGTTCCATATGTCAAACTTATTAAAAGGAACCAAAAAAAAAGTTGCTTTACTTTATGATGAAAATGAGGTTTAGTTTAATAGGTTGTATAACTTTACAGCCCAAGTGCGATAATATAATACAAAAGTCACAGTTTGATAATATGTCAAATTACATGCCTAAATTCCGTGCAATAATAGTCACTTTATGAGCAAGTGTGTTGAAATATATATTTACATTTGGTTTTTAGGTGAACTGGCATTACAAACCAGAAATTTCTATGGAGGCCATGAAGGTGAAGAAGAGCAGAGAGTCCCACAAGTATCGCCTCCTCAAAGCTTGGAGTTTGGCTCTGACAATGAACGGATCCTGGGATTAGACAGTGTTTCCGCTGATTCAAGCCTTTCGCCACAGGTAGGTAATGAAGTAGGTGTAGGTGGACATAAGTTGTTTCACTAGTGTTGTAAGTAACATAATCAATTTCCTTTAAGACTTTAAGTGGGGCATAACTAACATGTTTTTGAAATTTCGGAGGCACTAACTAGCCTGCCACAATAAAAAGGAAGTGTGTACATAAGTAGTAAAGTGTGTGTATTGATGTGTATAATTTCCTTTACCAGATATCCATATCTTAATGTGATAGGTAGTGTTTAATAGTAGTGTATAAAAGAGTTCTTCTTTTTATTTGCTACAACAAATTTCCATTCTAATCCTTACTTTTTCAGCAATCCAAACCTTTTACTATTTGAGTACTTTAACCCTAATTTATATTCATAACTATAATGTCCCCAGGAACTTGTTTCATTATTATGAAAGGCTATACATATAATAATATTTCTGTTATATTAATGTACTTCTAATTTTCAGGGTCGTGGGAATATAGACATTCCATCAAGAATTGAGGACAATGTATCTAATTCTGGCACAATAGTTGTTGGTGATTGGGCACAAGTGGAGATCATAAATTTAGTTAATGATGGAACTGGCTTAGGTTTTGGTAAGTAAATATAAATTATATATTAATTTAGTTCTAGTCTCACTTTCAGATACTCAATTACTATTTTATGAAATAATAGTCAGTCACGTTCTAGTCTGGACGCAAAAGAATTCAAGCTAGCTGCCATTCGTCTCGGCATGTAGAAAGAGACGACTAATGACGATGGAATCTGTTTGGCGATGTGCTAGCAGCCTGTCACAAATGTTCCATATAAATCACATCCCCGATATTCATGTTAAGAAGTGACCTTGGAGATATTATTGTCTTCAAGGTTCTGTCCACCCCGAAAGAGATTAGAGGACGTGAATGTATATGTATGTAAATAGTCAGTGCTAGTGTAGTAGTAGTAGCTATGAGATTTCATTTGGCAAAAATAATAAAAATTAGTTTATGTTCATTAATTTGTATGTATGCGAAAATAAAGTACATAAAGGTTTAAAGTATCCCTGTTGTATCATTTAGGTATAATTGGAGCCAGGACCAGTGGCGTGATAGTGAAGACTATATTAGCCGGTGGTGTAGCTGACCGAGATGGTAGACTACGCTCTGGTGATCATATTTTGCAGATAGGTGATGTAAGTAGCTACTATAATAAAATACGTTGTATTTAAGACACCTGTCCAAACCCTTGTCAAATAAGATGCAGCCTAACTGAGACCAAACAACAACCAAAACCACAATATACTTGTGGCTTTCCTGAAAAATGTGTATTTTAAATACACCAAGATTGAAAAATACCCATAATAATACCTATTCTCTAAATCCCTTTATTAGACAAGAAAAACATCAATTTATAGGCCCAAAAAACTATTAGTAGTAAGTATTTCAAATACAATAACAATAGTTATTTTTTAACACTCGCGATTTATACTCATTTTATTAATTATGTGAGACCGGGTCAAATCACGATAAATTTATAAAGATATGTGATGGCAAAATAAAGGTAACCACATATCTTTATAAATTTATCGTGATTTGACCCGGTCTCACATAATTAATACAATAACAATGACGTTTAACCCTCAGGTTAGCCTATTGGAAATGGGCTCGGAGCAAGTGGCAGGAGTGCTTAGGGCTTCAGGAACCCGTGTCAGACTAGTGGTGGCCAGAGCAGTCGACCCGACAGCTAATAACACATCACCAGCCCCGATAGTACCATCCAGGTATGATTTATGTTTGTTGTTCTTGAAATAGATTTACAGCCGGTTTCTCGTACGCCAATCAAATCTGACCAGAGATTAACTAATAGTTAACAAGAGAATGATTACTCGCGGGTTGCTGGAAACAAAATCAACGGCTTGTCAAAGTCTGATCAAAATCATTTTTGTATCGAAATTGGGTTTCTCAAAACTATAACAGACTGTCAACCATTTGTTGACAAGCCGTTGACTAGCCAAAAATAATCATAGATTTTCGCCTTGTTATTCCTCGTTTTATTCGGATTTTGAGTAGTTTTATTGCAAAATAACTCAGAACTACTCTTTTCTTCTGCTTTCCAGTCTGGTCGATGGTTATATATGTATTTATCTATGTATAATATGTATATATTTCTTAAATATACGTTGACTAGTACCCTTAACACAAGTCCTAAATGTACTTACCAAGGGGCTAGTTCAATTGGTGTAATAGTGTCCTACTATATATTATTATATCCCGTGTTAATCGGGGATGAAAAATGCTAACTAGCTGCCGTTCTTCCCGGCATGTCGTAGGAGGCGACTAAGGGACTTGGGGCAATGGAATCTATTGGACGATGGGCTAGTAACCTGTCATCACTGTTCCATATAACATGACAACACCAATATTCTTATGTGACCTATAAAGTAATATCGTATCTTCAGTGGTCTGCCCACCCCGAAAGGGATTAAAGGACGTGAATGTATACGTATGTATATTATCTATTTGACGACCTCCGTATATATAAATATATATATAAATGTATACATATTATATATATATATATATATATATATATATATATATATATATATATATAAATGCAATCCCCGACTTGCACCTGTCTAAGTTAATTTTTTTCGTAAATAGCATAACCTACAAAAAGTACAAACGAAAAGAGACCGTATGGCAGACTTTGACGTTTTAATGACAGCTCAAAAATCACAACGCAAATCAAACTACAATCACGTAACAAGGCGTCCAAAATGCTTCGAGAAACCCGTGAATTGTTAACAATCTGTTGACAACTGACAAATTGTCAACTAGAAAATGATTTGATTGGCGTACGAGAAACCGGCTGTTAGGCATTTTTCATTTCAGCACATTGTAATAGGCAACTCAGAGATTTCTAGGGATTAATGGTAATAGGCAATAGGTTATCAACCTGAAATCGGAGTTAAATAATTATTAATACCATCCCTTATGACGGCAATACTAATAGTAAAAGTTACTTAAAGGATATATTTGTTTGATGTTCTGTACATCTCGAAAGGGGTTTATATAAATTATAACGAGTTTATATAAATTACTTATTTTCCAGATTACTGTCTGACCCAGAAGGTCTGGACAGATATTTGTTGGAAGCCGGTTGCGAACAGGTATTCAATACGCAACCTGTTCAATCTACCCACTCGAAAGCTATCTCAAGATTCATATTTGATGGATCAGTCACTCCTACGCCTGATAGTGGTAAGTGAATGAATGACTGAATTATATCGAATGAGTTGGTATTGACGACCTCGGTGGCGCGATTAGTTAACCACCTGAATGCTTATTGTGAGGTCCCGGGTTCGATTCCTGGTGGAGGTAGAGTTAAGAACTACGCTTTTCTTCTGCTTTCCAGTCTGGTAGTTGATTATATATGCTATATATGTATTTATCTATATATAATATGTATATATGTAATTCGACGTAGCTCAGTTAATTCGACGTAGCTCAGTTAATTCGACGTAGCTCAGTAAATTCGACGTAGCTCAGTTGTTTGGGGCTTGACTCTGTATCAGTGGGTACAGGGTTCAAATCCCGCTTGAGCATGTACCAATGGAAATGAATTTTAATGAATTTCTATGTACATTTTCGTAATAAAAACACATTTACGAAATGCATCGAATTATACGGTGAGGGAAAACATCGTGAGGAAACCTACCTGTTCCCCGAACAGGTAATAGTTAGTGGTCTGGTTAACACGCGGGTTCGAGGTGTCCATAGAATTACTACCTTCGCAATTGCGGAGATGGACACCTGAACCTCTGACTACCCCGCAAGGGTTAATGGTCGTGAATGCGTTTGTTTGTTTTTGTATAATATGTATATATTTCTTAAATATACGTTGATTAGTGTCCTTAACACAAGTTTTAAATGAACTTACCAAGGAGCTAGTTCAATTAGTGTAATATTGTCCTAAAATATTATTATTATTATTGATGTAGAAAACATCAACAGTTAATGTGGATCCATTGGAAGATTGTACAATTATATCTCATTTTAAAAATACGAACTTTTATTGTCCTAAAATATATTTTTATTGGCATGCAATATGTCACAAATTTATAATGGTAAAGGATGATATATTATATTTAAAGGTGCGTATAAGTATATGTATATTATAAATATTTCAGACGCGGACTCACCAGAAGTGGATCGTTTTACTGTTCAATTGAAAAAGGATGAGAATGGTCTAGGAATCACTATTGCTGGTTAGTATACATAACATACATACACATCACGCCCGTCTTTCTATAGAAGGGGTAAACAGGGCTCACGCAATCCCTTTTTCCCGACCCTGCCAAATCACTTTCACCTCTGGTATACATTCTATATTGTAATTATTACACATTTCTAATTAAAATTTAAAAATGGCTTTGTAGCGAATAATTAGATTTATGTATGTTTATTTATATATGTGTTTTTCATTTACGTACATAATTTACAGTCGCTAACGGTGAGGGAAAACATCGTGAGGAAACCTGCCTATCCCTTAGGATAGGTAATAGTCAGTGCCTATATACGGCGATACGGTTCACTACCTATCACGTTGGATGCTGTCTATCTAGTGATTCGCGGGCTTCGAATGACCCATACCCGCCATAATAAAAAAGGGAGTGTGTATACACAAGTCGTGAAGCGTATGTTTATGTGTTAATTAGATTTACTATTCCAGAAATAGGTGTATTTTATTTAAATAGGTCTCTTATACATATAATTACTTTTTTCAATATCTTATTTCAATTCTCAGGATACGTATGTGAAAAAGAGGAACTGTCCGGTATATTCGTGAAATCAGTGACGCCGGGCAGTGCGGCCGCTTTGAGTGGCAAGGTGCGTGTCAACGACCGAATTGTGGCAGTTGACGGGGTTTCCTTGGCGGGCAAGTCTAACCAGCGAGCTGTAGATGTGCTGAAACAGAGTGGCAACCCTGTTATGTTGGAACTAGAGAGGTTGGTGATATTAATAAATAATAATAATATAAAAATGGATTTGTAGCGAATAATTAGATTTATGTATGTTTATTTATATATGTGTTTTTCATTTACGTACACAATTTACAGTCACTATAACGGTGAGGGAAAACATCGTGAGGAAACCTGCCTATCCCTTAGGATAGGTAATAGTCAGTGCCTATATACGGCGATACGGTTCACTACCTATCACGTTGGGTGCTGTCTATCTAGTGATACGCGGGCTTCGAATGACCCATACCTAACATGCCTTCGAAATTTCGGAGATGGGCATTCAAGCCTCTGACTACCCCGCCATAATAAAAAAGGGAGTGTGTATACACAAGTCGTGAAGCGTATGTTATATAAAGTCAGTTGTGATTTTTTTTCATGCTCCGAAGGTGATGAACTTAGAATTTAGGCTTTTGCTTTAAATAATATTGGTGCTTATAAGAACGTGTTTCTAGGGATACCTAACTAAGCTTGTGTGGTCCGCAATTGTGTCGATGGACAAGAAAACTTTAACTACTCCGTAAGATGTAATGGTCGTAATTCGTGACGGCATTATCCGTAGTTACTTACATACGAGTAAATGAAACTTATTTTAGGTCTGCACAAATTAATCATAATAATACTCTAACGTTTCCTTTTCAATTGTGTTTTAATACTCATACATTTTCATTTATACCATATAAATTTCATATGAAGGTACCTAAGAGGTCCGAAGTTCGAGCAGTTGCAACAAGCGATCGCGGCCGGTGAAGCGGCGTCGTTACCTCCAGCGCTACCTAACCCGTTCCTCCACATGCACCGGCCAGATGACGCGGAAGCTCAAGACATTCCTATGACCATGTTCCATAATGCGTAAGTACATGTGTTTGTAAAATAGGTACAGTCAGCAGTACCAGTACAAAATAGCCTGGTGTACAGGCTATTTTGTTTCCTAGTTGCGACTATAACTTATGGCATTTTATTGTGAACAGGTGTTTTGTTAAGTTGATTCTGTTCATCGACTTTTGGTGCTGACTGTACATTTAGGTAACACTTTCGCTAATTGAAAATGTGATGTGGAAGCGTGTCTATCGAGAGATAGGCAATATAAAGTTTAGTCAACTGTATACGGTAATAGAGTTTACCACTAGTCACGTTGGATATTGATTATCGGGGAATAATTAGGTTTCGAATGACCTAATACTATCACATAAAAAGCTTAATCGATGGTATATATTTAAATGCATATGTAAATGCATAAGTATAGATTCTCTTTCAGGTCACTTCGTCCTAACTAAGATAGATCAACCCTCAGAAACATAATATCTCGTCTATCACCTTTAGAATAATTATAGGAGTCATGTTGGATATACGATATATTGGTTACAAGTTGCTACCATTTTGAAAAAGATTCATTTACTTCTAGCCTCTTACTATGTCATTTAAGTGACCAGTATTAAATAACTGTCTTTATTTAATCTTCAGCGTGGAAGGTAGCAGTGTAGATGATGAACCAAGATCAGGATCAACTTCCCGAACTGGAACCTTGGATTCGAAAGGGTCCAGAATCCACCCACCCTTCGAAATGCCCAAAACACCCGAGGCCAAAGAAGCGATCATCAAAAAGTGGGAAGCCATTATGGGTAAGATATTCACGTCGTACAAAAAGAGTAAAAGTGTTTCTTTATTTTAAGTATTCATAGTTAACATACATACACATCACGCCTGATTCCCTGTAGAGGGGTAGGCAGAAATCACGGATCCCCATTTGTCTCGATCCTGACAGACCACTTTCGCTTCATTGACATTCATACATCCTCTCATA
>JAMBLF010001921.1:0-30579 GCA_030578115.1 Leucoptera coffeella
TGTTTTGTTTAGTTAGGCTACGTAAGAAAACTAGTAGATATAGGCGAATTAGTGGCCAAACTTAGTATTTCAGGCAACTGAGGTTTTAGAGTTTTGTACTGAGTTTGTTATTTGATGATGTTCTGATATTTGATGATAAACTAAGCTATTGTATGTATGTTACGTTGCATTTTTTCAAAAGTAATGCCATTTTAAAACGATAGATGAAGGTGATTATAGGTCCGATGTAGACATCAAAATATATCGTTTAACATGTAGATATCCAAGTACTTGACAACGAAATTAACGTATTAAGATGACACATTCAGTATTACAGTTAAGCTACAAAAGTAATATGGTTTAACAACAAACGTAGCTTCTGTTAACTGCAAAACAAAACAACAGGTGTTATATAATTCTTATGCAATTAAATACCAATCAACAATTTTGATAACGCTCAATGCAAAGATCATGTTATTTATATTTATAAACAAGCATACAAGAATATATATACTCAAAACATGTCGAGAACTCATTTAGTTATGACTAAGATCAATTAGCCAGATAAACGCTGCCCACTGCTGCCTTAATCACCCACAGTGCCTTGTTTTTACGAATGATTTTTTATCTCTTGCTCTCAAATACCATTTTTATCGCCGAATATTATAGGTATGTGTCATGTTTATTTATGTTTTGTAAACAGGTAGGTGTCTTGCTTTGGAAGATGGTATTAAATCTTTAAATGTAAACATGGTTGGATTAAAAAAACTCATAAATATATTATGAGAATCGATTTAATTTAATTGATGGTTAGTTTGGATTCAACTCATATGTAACTACTTACAACTTTAATACATCGAGTGATTTTAACGGTTTAAGAATAAATATGCGCAATTTATTATAATATACTCAACTATTCTGTGTAGGACGATGTGACTCGATATCTTATGAATAAAGTAATGGTTGTTATTTAACAGAGCACGGACAGTTAATCTTTTCCTGAAACATTTTTAAACAGATAAATGTATGTAAAATTAACATAACTGGGCTTACACTTAGATCTTATGTGTCTAATATCAATGTAATCGATAGAGAGTCAGGTAGGCCTCGTTCTAGACTAGACAGTCGCCTAGGTTTCATATTAAACCAGTTCTATATGCGAGGCACAGCCACATAGAACCTAAAAAGGCTTCTATGCAATATATATGCAGAGAAACGTTTCATCGAATATAAATAATGCATGCAGCGCCGGCCTAATCTCATTTGCGATTCTCGCCACTAAGCTCATTACATGATCTCGGCTTTTCCTCAACTAAACTTGGTTAATACAAAAGTTTCTAAGCCTCTTATGCCGTTGATGAGGTTTTTAGTACTTTTTGTTCTAGATGAATAAGGGTTGGTTACTTAATAGGTCTTTTCTACGAAGGTTTAGACAGATTTCATCGATTGGGTCAAGGTTGATGTTTAAAGGACTTGATTTGAAGTCACATAACCAAAACGTACCTACTCTACTGCTAAATTTAAATACAAAAATGAAATAACAGCTCTTTTAGGTGCCTTTTTCATTCTTGTGTATCACACATGCTTATAGCAATACTTTTAATATGTTTTAAACTCTTTCAAACCGTTTACGAATCGGTCTATGTTAGTGACACACTTTCAATTGAACGTTGCAATCCAAGAATAGTTGCCACACAAAAGAATTCAAATGCCGTGAAAACGTTAAACGCAATCGCGACCAAAACTGACATAGAATATCTGGTCATCGACATCCTTTTTCGAGGCAAATTAGCATCGGTTCAACGTGAACCCATGCACGTGGATTGCACGGTTTTTATGCCACATACAGCCAGACACGTGATCCGCGTTACACGTGATACAAAATTGCATTTTCATTCTATCATTTACTTGGTTTTGTGCAGATCTGGAATGTAATAAAATGACAGATACGTTCTTCGCTAAATATTGTAATTTACGATTTGCTCAAATGTTATTTAAACTTTAAGCGACTGAAGGATTTGAACAGTTTTAATTACTGGCAATGCCTTCGTTTTTTATGAATAATTAAGGATTAACATTTTGTTATATAGATATCAAGTTCCTCGACCGGCCTTCAATCTTCTGTAATTCCTGAATTATTATTTAATCCCTAATTGGTTAAAGGGTATTTTAATACTAATTACTAAGCATGTCTTCGTTGGTATTTATATTTTACTCGTTCCTAAAGTAAACCATCCATTACGCAAAAAAACTAATTACACAAATCTAATATTAGTCCACGTTACTCGTAGATAACGTAACGTCTTACGTAGATACACCAGTCGGCAAAGTGCCCGGGAGTAAATGGTGTGATTGCATTTGTTGAAAAAATCTCGTTTAGGCGCTACTTCCTCTTGGCATGACGTGTTCCTGAGTTCACAGATATATCTCAAGGCTAAATGGAAATACGAACTTCTGTATGTTTATA
The DNA here is from genome assembly GCA_030578115.1 of Leucoptera coffeella. Classification (NCBI taxonomy): domain Eukaryota; kingdom Metazoa; phylum Arthropoda; class Insecta; order Lepidoptera; family Lyonetiidae; genus Leucoptera; species Leucoptera coffeella. The sequence goes on from JAMBLF010001921.1 coordinate 2,447, forward strand.
AAAGGAGACAAATGATAGATAAGTGTCCGGATAGTGGTGCATCTTCTAAATTACGGTATAGCATACGTTGAACACATATTTTAGGTAGTATACTATTTTCGAGGCAGATATACTATTTTCTATGTAATACAGTTGTCCTCAGTCCTCCTCCTTTTCTCTTACCGTAAATGCTTCATCATCATCAGCTTGTAGTAATCCACTGTTGGACATAGGCCTCCCCCAAATGACGCCACTTCTCCCTGTCAGTGGCCGTTCGCATCCATTCGATGCCGGCCACTGATACTATACCATCCATCGTATATGGTTAGATAATAATAATTAAAATGTATTTTTATGTCCTACAAATAGCTAAATTCTTAGCTTTCCTTCAATTAAAATACCATAAAGCACCCATAAAGTAATTATTGATCATGCATGCAGTTTCCAGTAATTACTAATAACGTCGCTAATTACGTATTACGTTACAATGTAATTGAATATTACACTTTGAAGTGCTCTTCATTATAACAGCAGCCTTAGATATACCTTTATGCTTGTTAATTGTATACACGGGGCACCGTGAAGCCTATTTCGCCTGATTTCCTCGTGATAATTGAACGAACGAGCTTCCAGGAAATAGAATCACTGACACGTTGATAACACTTATTGATTGCGTAGATATATATGCTTTATAGGGATATTTTCGTAGTGTAAATTGTTGGAGGTTAATATACAGCTTAGGAGCTTCTTTTTTGCCATGTTCTTTAAGTTAGCACTTGGGTGATGGTTTAGTAACCTGCCATCAAAGTCTTAGTGAAAACATTCAAGCCTGATAGTGGTAAATGTGAATGATTTTTCTTTTGCATTCTTTGTAATGCTAAGTCATAGAAATACGCCAATCCATTTACGCATTCGACCTCACGTTGTATAGTTGTTTAGTCAGCTTAAGTAGGTGCAATGAGCCAAGATTATAGACATATCTATTTTGTACTAAATATTAACAATAGTATCTTATCTTTAGCGAAATCTGAGCTTTGTTGTTTCAAGTGATCAATCTTGATTTCTCAAGTTCAACGCACTGTTTTTGTGTCAATAAATTCATTTATATTTACGTAAGCAATTGGAATCGGACAAAGAATTTGTTCAATTTAGTCAAGGACTTCAATAAAATTTGGCAAGGGCGACGAAAGAGATCAAAATTTACTTAGGTGTATTACTAATTTACCACAGTGACAATAGATACATTTTACTCTTATTTGCATATTAAATTCGTTAGATGTCTCGTAGAAGTTTGGGTTTTTATAGAATGAAACTAGACGTTAATTTACTTGATAAAGGCAACTAAGGGTTGGAATATTGACAGGATAAACCACAATAGCAACTGTGATTAAGGGTTTAGTTCCCCAATAAAGTTAGTTTACATGGAACCGACTGAATTCCTGACAGTCTATGCAGTCGGGAATTGTTTGCTCTGTTATAAATATCCTCGTAGTTGTTAAAATAATTTCCAACTGTATAGTAACAAAACATTCCTACTGAAAACAGAGCTTACCATTTACAACGAAAGCGGAAGTCCAATTATCTTGTTTAATAGGAACACCCCGTTGTAAATAAGCTGAAACTTTGCAGAAACTCTAATGATTGCTTGGCTCGGTATATGTAAACTTTCGTGCGTCTAAAGTTGCCAAATTGCTAGTTCATATCGCAGATAGGTTTTGCGATATTCTTGTTCATAGTGCAAAGGATAGTCTATCTGACCAACGTCCATGTATAAAGTTTTTCCGCATACAATTTTAAGTACATATACAAATACTATAGTACACGAGTACATAAGTATTTCTAAGAGAAATCACTGATCCTTGTCTTGCATGTTAAGTGTTTAACTGTCTTCCAATTTCTCCCAATTAGAAAGCTCAATAATCAATGAATATATTCTTTAGTACCTATACAACAAACGATACTTTGTGTATGTGTTTACTATAACCTCTTGTTATCAAAATTTTCGCGTAATAAGCTTCATAGTTACCTCAAAATTGCCAGGGCGATGACCTGTCAGAATCAAGTAGCAGTTGCTAGATAAAATCACAGGAAATGTTAGAGTTCAAAATACCCATTCATAGTGCAGTTTGATCCTGCTGTGTTTTGTTCTATTGTGTTCACGTTTGCTTATAGCGAAAATAGCTCTCATACTTGTAATATATACAAATAATTAAAACAATTCGTCGTCAAATCACATAACATAAACTTTGAGTAATAAGAAAGTTACGATGCTTGATAAACCAATCAAACGACTAACATACATGTAGTCATTATAATATTATAAACCTTAAATGTAACCTTTAACGCGGTGATAAAGAGTTTATCTCGAAAGGTCATTGCGACCGGTGCATACAGGCGCCGTGGCTGACATACGATAACACAGCAGACAACCTAACACGTGAGTCAGTGTGTTGTTGTTTGAGAAAATAGTAAACAGAAGGACATTCTAGAATGTAGTCACGTGCGATTTTGATAATTATGTAATTTGTACTTTCTTCGATTGGCTACACGTCTACGATATTATAGCAGAAACCCATTAATATGAATGTATATTTATGTAAATATGTGGTTGCATATACATACATAATAATATGATCTTTGAAACTGAAGAGATTGCAACAAACGTATGAGTCTCCCATAAAGTAATATATAACTCGAAACTACCAGAGTTTGTATCCAATCTCATCATTAGCTTCAGAATTAAACTAGTATTTAAGCGCCTTATCCGCTCATTAATCTCAAAATAAGTTGGATCTAACATAATATCAGCGTTGCGTTTGCCACCAAACGTAACATACCCAGCTGAGTTAGAACCTTTTTGCTGCGACAATAACATGCACAAGCTATACCCCCTGGTTTGTAAGTTTGATTTGTAAAATATTTGTATTTTGTATGTTTTTGTGGCTGTAAATAAATGCTTTATTATTATTAATCTACAACGTATCTTTCCATTCCAGTTGACGAGAAGATCTTCTGCTGCCACGGCGGTCTGTCGCCTGATCTGCAGGCTATGGAGCAGATTCGTCGGATCATGCGCCCGACGGACGTACCCGACCAAGGGTTGCTCTGCGACCTGCTGTGGTCAGACCCTGATAAGGACACAGCTGGATGGGGCGAGAACGACCGTGGAGTCAGCTTCACCTTTGGTACAGAGGTAGGTGCAGTCGTGGATGTAAGAAGGCTATTCGTATGTATGGATGTAGAGTACGTATACAATTAACATAACACGGCATTAGTGGTAATAATAAAAGCGTAATAGTAGATTACAATGTTAGTACTAGAATTTCTAACATTGGGCAAAGTAAATCTCGCACATTTCGTTTTATTAGAATAATATTACATTTTGATTATTACATACATACATATCACGCCCTATTCACTGTAGAGTTTCGGCATATACTTTTTCTTGTTCTGGGTTAATGATATTATAGGGTATAAGGACTAAAATAAATCAGTGTCAGTCACATAGATGATAATAATGATCATGTTATGTCAGTTTTTATGAAGGCATACATCATGAACGATTTATTGCGTCTTAATCAGAAGAATAAGAGGAAGATGTACTCATTACCTAACACGTAGTGTAGCAATCGTGACGTTATCTAGTAGTTTACAATGCCACGTCTGCAATAGTTTCACTCCCAGACCAAAATGAAACATTAGACTGACATAGGAAATTCCAACATGCCCTATCGATAACGTCCATGTCAATGTCTACCATTTTCTAGTATCATGATCAACAGGAAACAATATCGGTGACATATTGATAGCGTTAATCTCTCTTTGTTCAACGCTGATGTCATCGGTTGATAATGGCCTAAGTAATGCTTTCCTTGGCATTTCACTCGCTTGGGAATGTCATTATTCAGTTAGCGAAATATCACGTTTTGTCCAATATCAATTAATTGATTTACAGCATGAAATCAATTGGATTTATACAGAACTTAGCTATAACATCTATAATGTAGATACGATAAATTGTTTTGTAGAACATATTGTCATGTTTAATAGGATTTTGACTACACATGTATGAAATTAAGTGTATTATTAATAAATCCACCAAAAATATCAAGGACTTGCTACCTATTCGTCGTTCAATACAGAAAAGAACGTGGTTGTTAAACGTGAGATTTTTCTTCAATAGATAAGGAAAGGTCAAGTATTTTTTAATGCTGTTGTATAGGTATACTTAAATCTGATTAGTGCCTATTAAAGCTTGTTGTGATCATGCTATTGTGTTGTTTGCCCGACACGTGTCTCGATATAAAAGAGATTATGGCGGAGTACTGCGAAGTTAAATGTTGTTAGGAATTCACTTTTCAAGTCAAAATTAAATGTTAGATGTATGTACGAGTGTAAGATCGTTCGTAAGTTACAGTCAAGATTTATACTGAATATCGAACATTTCAGTAGATTAGCCAGACAGCTTACAAATCTACCAAATGCATTTATGCCGATTCTGCGCATCAGAATCTCGAAGACACAGTTTGTCATTCGTATTAGCGACTTGTGGCTATATATATCATCACCTAATCGATTCAATAATAATCACAATCTAAAAAAGGCAATAGATTTCGTTCACCATTATTATTACTTATTATATACACTAGCAGCTCTTCAAATTCATGCGTGTATATCATTGCACTTGAGTTTTTAAATGTTTATCAAGCCTGTTTTTAAAACTGTTCACTGAAGGCGAACTAATCACAGTCTCCGGAAGAGAGTTCCACACTTTCACATTATTGCATATAAGAAAGGCACCCTTAAATCAATCTTTCCCGTCCTAAACAAGAAAAGACATCTAGACAATAAAACCAGTGTTGACCAGATACTCAATGTGACAGGTGGTAAGCGATGTCGCCATGTACAAGCATTAACTATTACCTGTTCGACGAACAGGTAGGTTTCCTCACGATGTTTTCCTTCACCGTATAATTCGATGCATTTCGTAAATGTGTTTTTATTACGAAAATGTACATAGAAATCCATTCAACTTCATTTCCATTGGTACATGCCTAAGCGGGATTTAAACCTTGTACCCACTGATACAGAGCCAAGCCCCAAACAACTGAGCTACGTCGAATTTCATTACCAACCCTACATATATAAATGCATTCTTGCCAACTCATCAATCATCTACATCACAAGAACTCTTACTCTTACTTCGAATTCAAAGACATCTAATTAACACTTTCGTCGCCATGGTCCAAAAAAGTATATGTGGCCATGGCGACGAATGTGTTAACCTCACTTTCTTCTATTTTCAGGTGGTAGGCAAGTTCCTGTCGAAGCACGAGTTCGACCTGATATGCCGCGCCCACCAGGTGGTAGAGGACGGCTACGAGTTCTTCGCCAAGCGGCAGCTGGTCACGCTCTTCTCGGCGCCCAACTACTGCGGCGAGTTCGATAACGCTGGTAAGTAGGGGCATCTTTGTATTATATGAAAGTTATGTCAGAAAGTTGTGCCTATATACGGCGTTACGGTTCACTACCTATCACGTTGGGTGCTGTCTATCTAGTGATACGCGGGCTTCCAATGACCTATACCTAACATGCCTTCGAAATTTCGGAGATGGGCATTCCAGCCTCCAGACTACCCCGCCATAATAAAAAAGGGAGTGTTTATACACAAGTCGTGAAGCGTATGTTATGTATGTTTATGTGTTATGTCAGTAAATTAGTCATCATCAGTCGTCATCAGTAAAGGATTTTCAGAGTATGTTGCATACTTGTTTTTTATTTATTATCAGTCGTTCCTTAATGTTGCTAGGAAAAATGATTTGACGATTACGTTCGGTAAGATTGAGGATAAATAACATGATAATATATTAGTATTTATTACCCTTTTATTAACGTGTTTGATAGGATGACTAAGAATGTTTAACTATCAATTATATTCTATATAAAATGTATTCATTCCGTAAGGGATCACATTAATGTATACGTATCTACATAACCTATAGACCAACTACTACATAATGCGCATTTTTCATTCTCTTCTTTCGTCCCATATCAATATTAGCTATAATTCTAATTATAATATTCTTCGCGTGCAGGTGCCCTGATGTCAGTGGACGAGACATTGATGTGCTCGTTCCAAATCCTGAAGCCGGCTGACAAGCGCAAGCTGTACTCGGGCCTCAACACGGGCCGACCCAACACGCCGCCCCGCGCGCAGCCCAAGAACAAGAAGAAGTGAGTATATACTAGTATTTATTGACGCCTTGTGAATGTATTAGTTATTTGGGCTAGATCAAGTAGCTTAGCTTACTAGGAGAATATGTTAAAAGGCAATTCAGCATAAAATAAAAAATATTAGAGTGAAGTATAAGTAAATACATAAGTATATATTATGATAACTCTCTCTTGAAGTGGTCAAGAGTTAGCGTACCTGTGTATATTTTCTCCTCGTACATACTATTTGTTATCCTTGCTCGTAGTAGATCGGAACCATTGCATCCAGTTTTCACTATATAGTAAAAAAATTAAAATAGTAAAATATTATTATTAAATATTATTATTGTATGCCACAATTTTCCAAGTTGGAGTATATTATATTAGTCAAGATTTAATAAACAATACTATACGTCTTAAAACAAAACCATACATACATAAACATCAGACCTATTACTTATCATACATAAATAAAGATTTAGAAGTATCTATCCCTAATACATTTTAATATGTTTCATTTTGTTTTCAGTTAAACCAAAAGGATTCTATCAGGAAGTGTGAACAACTGGACTCGCTTGGATTTCCTACTGCGTCACTTGAGCAAATGTTGGAAACAAACTTACGTTTCATTTAATTTTATTGTAGAAATTTGTGTATATAAAGTCCACCGATAAGCAATGTGGCGTATACATAACGTTTAACTTATAACATATGTTCTACGCAGAACGATTAGTGAAATGCTGATAGTAGACTATTGTTGTTTACCTACTCGTTTCTGTTAAGAAACGTGTGTCTCCATTGTTATTCATTGGTTAATTGTCAATCATTTTCATTATTTGTAATTATTTTTCTATTATAGATTAGACTTTTATATGAATTTGTTCTTAAATCATTGGTTACTGTGCGTTTGAATTGGTACTTGAACTTACTTAAAATGTATTGATGATGTCTCAAAATGAGCTGCAGTTTTAACGATGAATAATAGTACCTTTGTAATTCTACGTTTTCACTTAAAAGAATTTCTGCATTGCAAAAGGCTAATTCGAAAATCCAATGTTCTAAAGGTAGCTAAGTGTGTAGGAAAATAATACTGTATGTCATTGTATGTCTTAGGAAATCTTGGTGAGTGTATACAAAGTGAATCAGTTATTGAAATTGTGAGCAAGAAACTGTACTGTATGTCTGTGTGGGTGTTTACTCTTAAATAAGCTTGCGATGTAATCAGCCGAGCCTGGCCTCGAACAACTTAACTGTAGAAATCAGACGTCAATTTGAATATACCCAGAAAAATAATACTTCGATCATTCATATATAGGTCAATGATAATATTCCCGTAAGATAACATCAGTAACATGATAAAATAAATAAATGTAGAAGTCTTCAAGTATTTGGTGTGCACAAATTGACGTCGATTTTGAATAAAACATGGCCACCTTCAACTTAGCGCTCTCAAACGGTGTTACCATGTTAAAATGGCGATGAACAATTTATTTATTTTCCTGTTTGTCAGACACGACGTGTTGCGAACGACGCGACGAAGTGTTTCTAACATTTAGCGCCAGTCTACGATAGTGCATTTAAATTAAAGTGTTTTAAAGTATTAGTCTAGCAACACAGGCGTTTCCCTGTTAAGATTCGACGATATATGATGTTTAAATAAAATTAAAACTTATTAAGCGTAAATATTATATGAGTAGTGAAGAAGCCTAACTGAACACCGTCCTCTTCAAATCAGGTAGGACTGAGATTAGTTATGTTTGGTGTTGCCACATTATGATTTTCCCCAGGTATCGTGCGGTCGAACTACAGGTCCAAATTGAATTTGGAACGTAAGCTAATCTAGATTAAGTTATAAAGATACCTGCTATTAATTACTTTTTATTTGAAGCATTCATTTTAAGTATCAGACTGAAGCCGGTCGCCCGACGACCTAAGGTTATAGTTGATGTATGAACAACAATTGTATATTATGTATTTCGTAAATAAAAGTACTTTCCAGGATATAAATCACTACTTTTATTTCCCTTCCTATATTCAGTGTTCGTTCACATTTACTAGAAGAGTGTAGTAAGAGAATGATGTGCGTATGATCTGTAACAAACAATTAGGAACACGAATACAATATTATTCATTTGCATGTCGCCAGTACGAAATACAGCGATTATTTTTTGTTACATGATACTCTTATTCACAAATATAGAGATCCCGCCACATAAGGTGGCAGTTGGAGGCGTCGCCACAGTCGCGTAATTCAGTGTTACCAGTAAACACGCCAAAACTAGCACTCACTGTGCCATACGGCTCGATACATTATAGGTTTCATTTGTAACGGTCTTTGGTTGCAGAGCTATAAACTCAAATAAAACAAATTAATATATCAAAGTCAAAATATGTTTATTAAACTATTTCAAACATGATTAATAATTAACGGGACTTATCCTTCTTATTATATATTACATATATTATGTGTTCCTTCACTCTGTCCGCAATAGACCGTTTAGTGTGTTCGACGTAGGATTTCCCACAGCTGCAATCAATCTTATACACACCCTTATATCTTATATCATGAGTATAAATCGCGAATCTCTTAAAACTATTATTTCAAACATGGCACTGAGCATTGTCTTTACATATTTTTTACCGAGGTTAGATCAGCGGAGACCCTAGCTTGGAGAAGAACTAACAAGAAACTCCGGAAATCAATTTATTATAATCACCCTTAACAAACATAAAAATTACAAAGAGTGGGCAAAAAACACAACGCTGGTAATACTAAATTTACCTTTCATACAAAATAACACGCAATGGCGGTAACGTCAAATTTAGTTCCAAGTTTGGCTACTGCCACCTTATGTGGCGGGATCTCTACTGTCATTTTACTTTTGAACCGCTAATCTATCACTATTCATGTTTCGAATAGCTTAAGAACTCTATGGTCAGGTAAACTTCAAAAAAGGAAATCCTTTCTTCGTATGTTTCTTATCAACAAACGCTTCACGACTTGTGTATACACACTCCCTTGTGGCGGGATAGTCAGAAACTTGAGTGACCATCTCCGATAATTCGAAGGCATGTTGGGTATGGGTTACTCTAAGCCCGCGTTTCACTAGAGAGCACCAAACGTGATAGGTAGTGAACCTTATGGCCATATATAGGCATTGGCTATCACCTATCCCAATGGCTAGGCAGGTTTCCACATGATGTTTTCCCTCATCATTAGCGACTAAATTATGTACGTAAAACGAAAAACATATATATATATATATATGTTTCTTAATCTCACCGAAACATAAGTCCTAAGGTCCATGGGTAAGAAGTTGCCAGCCCTCATAACCATGGGGCGTTTGTTGGCCAGCAGGATGTTGAGAAGCACCTTGCGAGGACGCACTCCCATCGTGTGCCAGTCGCATTGGTACGCTGCCATGGATACGCGATGAGCCTGTAAAAACAGGTATTATATAGCGAACTAATTGGTATGAGGATAGGGGATGATGATTGATGATATTTTTAAGTCATTGGCCCATCGAACACAGGCTAAAGTTCGCATGCTATTGACTTGCTAAACACTGGATTACCAGAAAAAAGGTTATGCCTAGGACACTCGAAGACAGTCGCTTTGCAAGGAGCACTGTCGAGAGTAAAAAATGCGTACCGAGTGTACGCAAGCGAGAGTAGTGTAAGAACTGTCGCTCTCGTGTGTACTAGGTATTATAAGTGGTAAATTCGAAAATGTATGAACGTTGGCTGAGACGCAGAAGACAAGTTTAGTCTTAGATGATTGTTAGGAAGACAGATGACAAAATTGAAGGAATTGAGAAATGTAATTTCTGACAAGCCCTGGAAGCTGCATGTATTAAGGAATTTTCATTTCTGTCCATAACGTTAATACCTTCAAGTTTTAGTTACCTGCACAGTTATTTGATTCCCGTAGTAACAATAAATGAAAATATCGAAAGCCACAGCTATCAAGTATTCAATTGTAATCATCTCGAATTTCTAAAAAAGATAATTTGTGATGAAACCCCTTAAAACAACTAGGTTACCCAATAAGGACTAAAGATATAAATAAAAACATAAATTTGTATTAATTAGTAAACCAACCCCAGGGACAGAAAGAATCCTGAAGCATTAGAACCGTTTGAAAATTCTTTTTTGCAATAACAAAGTAAAATTGGGTAAAACTATGTAATCTAAAATTATATGTACTTATATTCTTTACTTCTCTTTTAACGATCTTAGCTATCTTCATTGCATTGAATACCTCAGACCAAAAGGTTTAATGACTTACTTTCACCAGTTACATACCTGACTAGCAGCATACAATAAGGTGCACAAATACAAAGTGACCTGCACAACTCGAACTACCAAGAGAGGGGAAACGAATCTCTCAAACATCTCTTTGTAAGTAGCTATCACTTGACTCAACAGAGCGCATTTCTTCAAAGCCTCCTCTGTTCCAATGTCGTAAACCTTATCGTAGATATCTATAAAATATAAATTGGTAGATAGTATTTAAACGAATATCTTATAGTACAAAAATGCACACCATTATGAGCTTTCAATTATTTTCCAATATAAATTACCATGTCACCATAAAAACTAATATCATCTAGTCTTGGTTCGAGGGACACATCCATGTTGAATTGCTACCAATGATATTTACTTACCGAAATACACTTTTTTGCCAACAGTTTTAACCTGGAACTAAAGGAGTAAATTTATTATATGCATATTTTGCAGTAATCTACACTAAAATTTGAGAATAAATAGCGTTTGGTTGGCTTAAATCCATTAAGACTAGATAGATTGATTTGACCCTATAGTGTATTCGCGTTAAGAAAATAGTGACGTCATGATAATCAGAGGTTAAACTGGCCAATGAGACGTGAGTAAATGAGAAAACAAGTCACATTGACCAATCGCAGACATTCGTTGTCACGTCTCATTGGTCAAATCGTTTGGGTAATGATGACGTCACTATTTTCTTAACGCGAATACACTATAGTTTGTATCGACATAACTCCGGTGCTTTGTACATGTCTACTGTAAACATTGCAGATCCCAACTCGTTAAAGATTATACTGTTCTACATAGAAGAAAACCCACCTCATTACAATTCGATATAGAATCTTTAGAAGTGGGCACATTATATAGAAAGTTGTGCATTTGATCCTCCTCAATACTGCTCCGTGACGTCAGCAAGGCGCCATGTTGGACGCCATTTTGTAGAAGCGCCGTGTAACGCACGTTGCGAAGACTGCAGCATAGCAAATCCAGCTGTCCGCACAGAAGTATTGAGTTTGATGCGAAGAATACACCTGCAAATTATTAGATTATAAGAAACAGCAGCCCAAAAACTTGGAAACAAAACTGAAATGTAAGCATGTCACTTCTTCTCAGCGTTTCGAACAAGACGACTGAGGTACACAACATTTGTTTTGGCTATTATATAAAATGGATGACACCTGATCCATTTTTTACAATATCCTGACGAAATGGATGATCATGAAATACCACATGTCACCGTATATGTAGCACCATACGTAACAACTTTGACGCAATCATCCTTGATAGATATCTAATAACTACTACCTTCAAATGAAGAGATTAATATCTTTAGAAACACGATAACAACCGCACTTACCTAATTGACCAAGGGCTAATCCGATAAATATCTGCGATATGAGGTACTTCACAAAATCCTTCAGCTTAGAATAGCTACTTTCTTCGTCCATGAAAAACCACCCTTGGAGCGGAGTCTTCGTCCACCCTGGATGGCAATTGATAAATTTAACTGTATTTTTAGCACTCTATTTATGTAAAAGAAATTGTAACTATGAAAGGAACTACAGTAAGTAGTAGATGAAAAAGAGGTATTATGGAACGGTACGGAATATTGTTGTATATACGACAGGATGATCTCCGTGGCGCGATTGGTTAACCACATGAACGCTAATCATGGGGTTCCGGGGTCGATTCCCGGTTGAGGCAGCTTTTCTTCTGCTTTCCAGTCTCGTTGTTGATAGTCAGTGCTTGTAAATGGGGACATGGCTTACCACCTGTAACATTGAGTACTGACTATCTGGTTAACACGTAGGTTTTAGGTGGCCATAGAATTGCTACCTTCGCAATTGCGGAGATGGAAACCTGAACCTCTGTCTACCCAAAATTATTTAAGATCCTAAGAACGTAAGTAAGTGTGAAGTCGTTCGTGGAATAGCAAAAGTGTGAAATTTCGCTGTTAGTAAGGCGACTTTTATCATCATCAATATTGAATTATTATTTTTTGCTTATACTATTACTGAAGTGATATTAACTACGATTGTACTCTGACGCATTAGTAGACTTGGGCCCGCCTACCCCGCAAGGGTTAATGGTCGTGAATGTGTTTGTTTTATTTTGTTTTTTGTTTTGTTTGCGTAATGTATGTAACAATACTTACAATGTACAACCATAGGCACTATAGCATACATGAGCGCACTGCTCATTGCACATGCCGTGTATGTATTCGCGAATTTCTTAGCCGACTTATAGCTTTGTTCCATCGTCATATTAGTCCACCCTCTCTCCGACACATAGTGGAAATTCTCGTTCATAAACGCCATTAATTTATGGAAATCTTCTTGGTATATAGCGAAGTATATCACAACTAGAAGACTTGCGAAAAACGGCAGCGATTCTGCGATTTTACTGAGACTATCCATTACGCTTACCCATTCGATGTAAAGGTTGACTACAAGTATTATTGGTATGTCGACCAGTAGGTAAAGAACGAAGGATAAGTACATGTAGTTTGTTATTGTTTGTAGTAGGTTCTTTGGTTTAGTAAACCAGGTCCAACAGCCGACTAGTTTTAGTGGTATCTCGAAGTAGTGAACATAATTCATTGTGTTTGATGGTACCTATAGAATTGTTTACCTGTAATGAGAATACATAATCATAAAAGCAGTTTTTACTCTTAATATTTAGCTTTGAATGTCTCCGTACGGGTATTTTAATTATAGTATGGAATGCTTAAATATGTACATTTGAATATGCCCGCAAACGTTATTGAACAACATTCTCTGTGTGATAAACACAGAAAAAAATACACCAGTCAATCATACATACTCAACGGGACCATTTTCCCCTGATTAATCATAGATCCTGACAAACCACTTACGCTCCATTGACCGTACACCACCTCATACACACCCGGTGATTATAAGTACATTTCATTTCGTTTTATAGTAATGAGTCACTTGTTAAATGCTAGGATGAAAGCCGGTTCTAAATCATTTAATTTACTTCTCGTAATAAAGTAAATATAGGTACTATTATCAGGTTTTACATGAGATTTACTACATACACATCACGCCTGATTCCCTGTAGAGGGGTAGGTAAGGATCACAGATCCCCATTTGTCCAGATCACTTTCGCTTCATTGACACTCATACATCTTCTCATACTCAGTTTTAATACTCACGACAATTGCCAGAAATACCTAAATTTTCTTCACACAAGTGTACATTTATTCCCTTAGCACTTAAATGACGAATTAACTTTGAGCTAACAACCCTTTACAAAGTTCTCAAGTTCATTAAAAGTTGATTTGTTAAGTGGGCAATTAAATACTTTGAATTTGTATCCAAGTTGCTACATTCATTATTCAAATCCGGAGTTTGCAATAGATTTTAAAAATAAATTCAAGCCATTGAATAAGATTAAATACTACATAATTATAGTTAAGTGTACGTAGTATGAAGAATAGAAGAGCTTGTATGAGAAGGTTAATGGGTGTGAGTGGAGCAAGAGAGATTTGTCAGGATCGTTCCAGCCGGGCTATGATGACCACCTCGACACAATTTTCTCGACTGTTTCTCGCCGCGTATCGAGTTGAGTCGGGGGGGGCTATGATAGCCATTTCTCGATTGGTCACGTGACCCGACTCAAAATCGACTCACGGAAAAATGTATGAAAAATGGTATGATGAACACTCGGCTACGCGGCTTTGTGTCGATTTTGCTCGAGTTTTGCTTTTTTTTTGTTTTTCTGAGTCGGCTTGGCTGGCGACCTCGACACAGTATAATGTTGCCAAACTTGAAGGAATCCTACTTATTTAGAAAAGAAAAAGGATGTTTTGTGGGGTTATATTCGAAAGATACAAGTAGGCAATACCTAAAAATACCTTAAATGTACTTATTACTAACCACTGACTAAGAATATATACTTTTGTAATAGTATTTGTAAGAATTGAAGAAAGATTTATAGGAATTCTCGGGGAAATCTGGCAATACCATACATTCATAGCTAATGTGTGGAGAGTAACTACAAAAGTTTTAAAGTTCAGCTTCTTACTTTTGTAAATATTTCTTCAGTTGTTATTTGACTAATATAATATTTAAAATGGCTGGGGCTAGTGCTGCCTTTTACGTATACATTTATGCTGAAAGCACAGATAATATAATACTATACAGCTGAAAGGGAGCGCAGAAGACTCGAAAGACGTCAAATACGAAATGTTTGCAACCCATTTGAGGTTGCAGACGCGGAATTCCTGCACCTGTGGAGGATCACCAAACCTATGGCGCATTACCTCATTGCCAGGTTAGAGGTAGACTTAGCCCCTGGCAATGACAATGGCATACCTGTCCATATAAAGGTAATTTGAATCTCTTCATCCCTATTATCCAAATAAGTAAAACCACAGATAATATAATGTAAAACTATATTTAGTAGGTTATTATCGTAAAACTATGAATACCCACTAGCATCATCAGCCCGACATCATGTCGGTGGTCAATGAAAACTCAATGTATGCTTAATTGTAATGTATGTAGGTGTTGTGCTGCATCCAGTACCTTGCAAACGGAAGATACCAAAGGCAGTTGGGTCAAGACCATTTAATTCTTCTTCATCTTCTTTTGTAAAAAACACTAATTTGAAAGTTACAATTTATACTTACATATTTGTTAATTTTTTCTAAAAAATTCTTGTAGGTGTTGCTGGATACCCGCTTGAACCATGGCTGATGACCCCTATAAGAGGAGCTGAGCCTGATACACCAGAATACCGCTACACCAATTGACATTGCCGTGTGTGCAATGGTATTGAGCGCACCAATAGCTACCTGAAAGGCAGTCTTAGGTGTCGATCGAGTGCTGCACTACACACCTCAAAAGGCATCATCAATCATTTATGCTGCTTGCACCATTTATAATATAATGAAGAGCTATGGGTAAGTTCTAGTATCCAAAAGATCTTGTATCTCATTTCTTATCTACCAAACTGAACTTATATGACTAAGTTAAAGTATTAGTGCAGGCAGTTTTACCTAAAGCAGTTTTTTTTTCAGGATTCCTCTAGAAGAAGTAGCTCCAGATGCAGCTTGTGGTGCTGTAGGACCAGTGGAAGCCGATTTAGTAAAAGGTCGATACGCACAGGCGCAAGAAAAAAGGCAGAATTTAGTTAGGGCCTACTTCACATAATTGTCCGGATTGGTGGACATGTTGTGGTCTACTGGGTCATAAGTGATTTAACTCTACTTATTTAATAAAGACAAGATTTATAATAATAGCACATTTTTTAATCAGTCTTTTACCATGCATCAGATATAATTTACACCATGAAACAATACTTTCTAGAAATCACAAGATTCAACTTAAGCTTTAATACCTAAATCACAGATAATCTAAATTACACTAGATAAAAGAACTAAAATTTTACACATGGTAATAAAATAATATCGCACTTTAATTAAATCACAATCAACGTAAACGCAGCATAAATAACTCGCCTCCCCTAAAGTTAGAGAACACATGAAAACTGCTGATGTTAAACACCAGTTTGCAAACACTTATTTTAACAAAAATTAGAATTTAAGTAAGTTAACAGTACATATCGTCAGTGCGTATTCAAAATCCGATATGTGATAAAAGACAACTTTTCAGGAGGCACAAAAAACTGTTTATTTTACCTGACTGATCCATTTTTATTTTATGAAATCACAAAGCGTTTTTTGTTAAAGCGCGCAATTTTGGGAATATCACAAATCTGGTTTCACAGGGACGCGTATCAGGGTTTACCGAGTAAATTGATGTAAAAAGAAAACAAACGTAAAAAAGCACATATCGGTTTTTGAATGCGCACAGACGATATAATGAATTATTAAAGTCAAAGTCAAATGTTTTTATTCAATTATAAAGAACATAAAATCTTTGCACATATAGCTTAGATGCACTCATATTATTATATCTACTACTAGCTAATTTGTGGTGTATGTAAACTGATTTTAGTTTATTGTTTATATTATTATTTCTAAAAGATTTTTTGTACACAAAGATAAGTTTCGTTTATTAATTTATGCAACTTTCTTAATCTTTTCCTACAATTTCTTGACATAGGGGTGGCAGAAGCACTGAAGCCAGTCTTCATGACAAGGCGCTGATACAGCTGGGATGCTTCTGCAGATTGTAGTCTCTTCACCTCCGTGTTAAGGGATCTCACCACCTCTTCGGACTCACGCAGGGCCAACTTCAGTTGTGAGATCTGCAACATGGCATCTTCATACTCCAAACCGCACTGATGGAAACCAGCCAGAGCACTGCGCACATAGTCCCGTTCCGCCACCACCTCTGCTAACTCACGATCTTTCAAAACCAATTCTGACTTTCACCTAGTGTTTTTTTCAACTATAAGTAACACTTCCTTCTCGCTATCCTCGTGCTCCGAGATTAGTCCGGAACACTTGTCTTTAGTAGCCTGAAGTTCACTTAGGGTGTTTCTGAGTTTTGTTTCCAGTTCACGAATGGTTTAAGACCGAGTAGAGTACCCGCCACATAAGGTGGCAGTAGCCAAACTTGGAACTAAATTTGACGTTTCCGCCATTGCGTGTTAGAGTACCCGCCACATACGGTGGCAGTTGGAGGCGTCGCCACAGTCGCGTAATCCAGTGTTGCCAGTAAACACGCCAAAACTAGCACTCACTGTGCCATACAAAGATCCACCTGTATACAAAATTGAGGAAATCCTTAAAACACATGGACATGAAGTAATAAGACTACCACCCTATCACTGTGACCTCAACGCAATAGAGAAAATTTGGAGTTTGGTTAAACATCGTGTGGCCGAAAAAAACGTGGATCAGGACCCAAAAAAAATTTTGGAACTAACAGAAGCTGCGTTTGCCAGCATAACAGTGGAAGACTGGAAAACCCAAGTTCAGCATGTACTGAACGTCGAAGACAAATATTTTGAACGTGACAGGATTATAGACTCCGAACTTGATAAATTTATAATTTCTACTGCTAGTGACAGCGACACAGACTCAGATACAGAAAGCGATATCGACGTCAACAGCGATAGTGATGACTATGAAATGTTAGGTGTTAAACGTATCCATATGGATCATAATTATTGTTAAGGAAAAACTTTATGTTTGTTAATTATAAAAATAATAATCTTTATTGTTGTTATACTTAGATCATAAGATAACATTCAAAGAGAGCTTGTGATAGGGCCTATTTTAAATAAACATATTTTGACTTAGATATATTAATTTGTTTTATTTGAGTTTATAGCTCTGCAACCAAAGACCGTTACAAATGAAACCTATAATGTATCGAGCCGTATGGCACAGTGATTGCTAGTTTTGGCGTGTTTACTGGCAACAGTGAATTATGCAACTGCGGCGACGCCTTCATCTGCCATAATATATTCAAAATTATAAATATCACAAGCTCTCTTTGAAAGTTATCTTATGATCTAAGTATAAATTAAAAAAACTATTTCAAACATGGCACTGAGCATTGTCTTTACATATTTTTTACCGAGGTTAGATTAGCGGAGACCCTAGCTTGGAGAAGAACTAACAAGAAACTCCGGAAATCAATTTATTATAATCACCCTTAACAAACATAAAAATTACAAAGAGTGGGCAAAAAACACAACGCTGGTAATACTAAATTTACCTTTCATACAAAATAACACGCAATTGCGGAAACGTCAAATTTAGTTCCAAGTTTGGCTACTGCCACCGTATGTGGCGGGTACTCTATTTTGTATGAAAGGTAAATTTAGTATTACCAGCGTTGTGTTTTTTGCCCACTCTTTGTAATTTTTATGTTTGTTAAGGGTGATTATAATAAATTGATTTCTGGAGTTTCTTGTTAGTTCTTCTCCAAGGGTCTCCGCTGAACTTCTTCTTCTCAATCGTTACGCTCTTATCAGAGCGGTCGTGGTCTTCATGACGTGGCATCTTGAGCAGCCGAAATGGTTGGTGAACTAACCTCGGTAAAAATATGTAAAGACAATGCTCAGTGCCATGTTTGAAATAGTTTTTTTACATACATCCATACACATCACGCCTGATTCCCTGTAGAGGGGTAGGCAGAGATCACGGATCCCCATTTGTCCCGATCCTGACAGACCACTTTCGCTTCATTGACATTCATACATACTCTAATACACTCTCGGCGGTTATAGGTACTCCTAACGTCACCTTTTTTCAATATAGCGTCTATCTGACTGTTACATATATGTCTTATTAGGCCGGCCCCTACGTAACCGCCCTTCCACTTCACTCATATATATTCCTTTTGTCAATATATAGTTTTTTTAATTTGTACTTAGATCATAAAATAACTTTCAAAGAGAGCTTATGATAGGGCCTATTTTGAATAAAAATATTTTGACTTTTGACTTTGGTATATTAATTTGTTTTATTTGAGTTTATAGCTCTGCAACCAAAGATCGTTACAAATGAAACCTCAATATAATGTATCGAGCCGTATGGCACAGTGAGTGCTAGTTTTGGCGTGTTTACTGGCAACACTGGATTACGCGACTGTGGCGACGCCTCCAACTGCCACCTTATGTGGCGGGTACTCTATTCATTTTATAAGTCGTCATTGAGGTAGACAAGATAATAAATAATTGTATGTTGAATTGAAATTTTGTAAAGTTATTTTTAGTAGATTAAACTAAGAAACGAGAAAGAAATGCACCACACTTCAATTATACCACGAATATTTAGTACAATTATACGTTTTTAGCAATTAAATGAGAGAACTATCAAATATACTCAACGGTAACAGATACTTTAAGTGGATCAAAAACACTTTATATCAATATAATTTACACTTAAAACAATGTTAAGTATTAACTTATTTCGGTTTAAATAGTCTCAAAATACTCAGAATGAGCATATAAACAATTAAATATCAATTAAAAAGTCAACTTATGTTATAACCTCAAATTGTCTGTTGTCGATTGTTTGACGCATTTCTTTATATTTGACGTTTGGTTGACAGCTTTGAGCGCAGATAGCTCGAGAAAGCTGAGTCGGCCTCTTCCGTTGTGTCGAGCTGAGTCGAATCGTGGGTCATCATCGCAATTTCGACTCGGAAAACGCCATCGACTCAATTCCTGTCGATTTTGCTCTGTCGAGCTCGATTGGTCATCATAGCCCGGCAGGTGGCGATCTGTAGTCTCGGGCTATCCTGTTGGTGACGTAGAGGCGTGAAAATATGTATGTATATATAGTAAATATTTCACATACAACAACAGTTCGAAAGAACATTTTAACACTGTGTGGGGACAAAGTAATTTAGTAATGTTGGTTAGTTGGAAATATATATCTTTTAGATAGTTTTTCCCTAGTCCCTTAGTTGCATGGAATGACAAACCAAGAATAATGCGGATAGATTGTCGATTTATCTAAGTCCCAGATCAGAATATACATCTTCACTACATAGTATACAACAAAGTCGCTTTCTCTGTCCCTATGTCCCTTTGTACGCGTAAATCTTGGAAACTACGCAACGGATTTTGATGCGGTTTTTTTAATCGATAGAGTGATTCAAGAGGAAGGTTTATACGTATAATAACATCCATTAAATAGCCAGAAGTGCGAAGCTGGAGCGGGTCGCTAGTTATTATATATAGTGTACCCAATACTTGTAAACGTGGTTTCTCTGGATTGGCACAGATGAGGATCCGAGATCTCTGCCTACCTCTATACAGAGAAACGGGCATGATGTATGTATGTGGCAGGATTAGGCGCTAAACTTTATATTAAAAATGAAACCAGGAAATAATTAATAATAATTGTATATTAGACTACAAATCAACATTTGAAACTACAATTAACAAGTACAATTATAATAGTTTAATAATATAAGAATAAAATTACAATAAGCACTCTTGATATGCATTGAAAAACCATTTTTCTTTTAAGTTTTAAAATCAATATTTTTACCGGGAAACAAGTAGGATTCCTCACGATGTTTTCCCTCACCGTGGTTTTAAAAGCTATTAAATGCATACCTCGTGTATACACACTCTTAGACGGTGAGTTAGCCAGTTACTTAGTAACTTACTAGTTTATTCTAGTACTATAGTGTATACCTATTACTCCCATTTTGAACTCAATCTTGATGTCGAACTGAAGAGTCGCCTGAAAAGAATAAAAATATTAACTAAGGCGCTTGGGTGGTATTACTGTGGCGACCTCTAGAGCGCCACACACAGAGAAACCTTAAAGTGGGTACTGACCAACGTTACGAGGTGTAATGTAACATGTTACACAGCGAGCATTCGTGCAGTTAGTACGTCGTGTTAAGACGAAGGTTCGATCAAAATATGCATTAGCTACGAGTAATTAAAGGCAAGTCTTGTTGATGAGCTCGATGCGAATGTTACATTACACCTCGTAACGTTGGTCAGTACCCACCTTAAGTTGCAATTAGTTTATGATAATTATCACAGATGACACCAGTAGCAAATAAAATAATAATTACATAATATATCAATATCCTCGAACGCGCAATATCAATTTTTAACGGAAACAAAATATATAAGTACAAATTTCAAACTCAGGGCATTAGCCTGGACGATCACCTGCCCAGGTAGAAAGCTTCCTCTTTTCATGCAGGACACAGTTGATCCTACATTACATACACATCACACCCGGCTTAGAGGGGTGGGCAGAGATCACGAATACATCTGGCTACTTTCGATTCATTGACATTCACACACCTACTCATACACACGCGGTGGTTACATATATCACGCTCGTTTACCTGTAGAGAGGTAGGCAGGTATCACGGATCCTCATCTGTTCTGATCCTGACAAGCCACTTGCGCTTCATTGACATTCATACACACGCGGTGGTTATAGGTAGGTACTTCTAACGTCACCCTTTTTCAGTATGGCGTCTATTTGACCGTCATACGTCTTATTGGTTAATACCCTTGTCTCCAACAAAGTTACATACACATGACGTGAGACGTACCATACACATACCCTGGGGTAGACAGAGATCACGGATTCACATTTCAACAAAGTTTTCCAATATTATTATGTTCATCTCGTTACCAACCAACCAATAAAACTAGGTGCATTTCCTTCAAACCTTCGGCCCATAAAGACTAAACTCACTTAAAAGGAATATATAAGAGTTAAGTGGAAGGGCGGTTACGCAGAAGCCGTCCTAATAAGACATATAACAGTCAGATTGACGCTACATTGAAAAAAGGTGACTATAGGAGTACCTATAACCGCCGAGAGTGTATGAGAAGATGTATGAATAAATAACTAACGGGACTTATCGCGTATGTTTTTATATAATAAAGTTAATGCTTGGCTGCTGCAACGTAGCCGAAACGTCGGGTTAATAAAGGTAACTTTATTATATAAAAACATACGTGATAAGTCCCGTTAGTTATTAATCATGAGTGTAAATCGCGAATCTCTTAAAACTATAAGATGTACGAATGTCAATGAAGTGGTCTGTCAGGATCGGGCGATCTCTGCCTACCACTCTACCGGGAATCAGGCGTGATGTGTATGTATGTATGTATCTAAGAAAACTCACTTTTCTTTGGACCTCCGAATAGCGATCCTGTAAATCTTTCGGAGCTCCAGAATTCCTCTCATGATGACCACCAGCTGCTGCTCAAAGTCCGTCTTTGGTATATCTATCACCATACCTGGGGAACGTAGTTCACGACCTTTAGTCCATTTCAGGGTGGACACAAACTCGAAGACTTACAAACTTCTTGATCGCTTATAATATTTATAAAAACGTGATCACGATTATTAACCCTTGCAGAGTAGTCAAAGGTTCAAGTTTCCAACTCTGCAATCGTGGAGGTAGTAATTCTGTGGCCAACCCGAACCAGTCAGTACTTTGTGTGACAGGTAGTTAGACAGGTCGCTATTTGGAATAACTATTACCTGGTAGATTTCTTCACGATATTTTTCCACACCGTAGTATTCGGTGTATTTTGCAAATATATTTTTAATACGAAAATGTACATATACATTCATTAAACTTCATTTCCATTACTACATGCAAGCGGTATTTGAACCCTTTACTCACTGATACAGAGTCAAGCCCCAACCAACTGAGCTACGCGTAATTAACATTTATCATGTGATTGCGCTGACATATAAAAATTGGTGGTAGGTCACTAGTGCATCGCTCAACTAATACCATTTACCTTTAGTCACCACTTACGTAGGGTAAACGGCATTCTATTTACATCCTTAGCTAGAAACCGTACCACCTCCGCCCCTTAAGGTACGCAACCTACACAGCGCCGCTACTCCGCCAGCACCCGTGCCGCTCACCTTTGGACTTGCATATCATGTGGTACATGTTCCAGATGGCCTCTCTGATCTGGCACACCTCTGCGTGCCTCTGCTGCGTGGTGGCCCTGATACGCCGCATCGCCAGCCGCCACTTGATTACCTGCCTTTCTAGACTGTTGTATTTATCCTGCAAACAAATTGTTATATACAAATAACTAGTGACCCGCTCCGGCTTCGCACGGGTATAAAATATATAGCTTACTCCACTATTTACTGGATGTTATTATACATATGAACCTTCCTCTTGAATCACTCTATCTATTAAAAAAAACCGCATCAAAATCCGTTGCGTAGTTTCAAAGATTTAAGCATATAAAGGGACATAGGGACAGAGAAAGCGACTTTGTTTTATAATATGTAGTGGAAACTCTTTGTTGACTTCAAATACACGTTATCTTATCATAAAACAGTAGTGAGACATTATTATAAACATCCCTTGGGCCCCTGATCACCGAAAGGAATTAAATATTTGAATGCAGATGATTATAATAAATAATAATAAATTATATGAGTGAAGTGTAAGTCTTTACGTAACCGCCCAATAAGACATATGACAGTCAGATAGACGCTACATTGAAAAAGGGTGACGTTAGGAGTACCTATAACCGCCGAGTGTGTAAGAGAAGATGCATGAGTGTCTTTAAAGCGACAGTGGTCTGTCAGTATCGAGACAAATGAGAAACCGTAATCTCTGCCTACACCTCTACATGGAATCAGGCGTGATGTGTATCTCTCTCTGATGGTGCCTCTCCGACTAACGAAGGTTGGCAGTCACTTTGGCAAATCCAGTCCGATCCCTGGCGAGATGTGTATATATAGCGCTAATTCCTTACCCTAAGTTCGGCGAGTTTGTTATTCAATAACATGATGTTGTGCTTCTTCAGCTCGGTGAGGGTAGCGATCTCCTGGCGAGCTGCCTCCAGCATCTCAAGGTCACGCGCCTGCCGCTCAGCCAACGCATTCTTCGCCGCAGCTGATGTACACACAAAGACCATGGATACATACATACAGATCACGTCTGACTCCGTGTAACCACTTTCGCTTCATTGACACTCATACACCTCATACACACTTGGCGGTTATATGAACTTCTAACGTCACCCTTTTTCGATATGGCGTCTATCTGACTGTATATATGTTTTATTAGGCCGGCCCCTAAGTAATCAACTTCCACTTCACCCGCATATATTATTCCTTTTGTCAATCTACTATCATTCATCCGCCTAACATGTCCAAACCATCGGAGCATGCCCTTTTCAAACTTAGTCACTGTATCTTCTTTCCAACCGCAACCTTCCCTTATTTTTCGAATTCTATCATTGAACAATAATTCTATGACCATGTATATACATACATATACACGCCTCTACGGGATAGGCAGAAACTATCAATCGCCACCTGGAACGATCCTCACAGTCCACTGCTGGACGTAGGCCTCCCAAGGTTACGCCACAAAACACGATCACTCGTGGCCCTCAGCCAACCACTACCAGCGACCTTTTTCAGGTCATCGGTCCATCTAGCAGGGGGGCATCCTACACTACGTTTACCGAAACGCGATCGCTATTCGAGAACCGCTTTGCTCCAACGGTCGTCGGTTCTGCGACAGACGTGACCGGCTCACTGCCCCTTAAGCTTGCAACATTGATAGATAATGTCTACGACTTCGGTTCTCTGCCCGATAATTACGTTCTGGACTCTATCCCTTAACGAGACATTTAATTGCTCGCTGAGCGACATGTAATCTGTGAGCCAGCCTGACTGTCATGTTCCACGTCTCGGCACCGTATGTCATTACAGGTAGGACGCACTGATTAAAAACCCTGGTGTTAAGACACTGCTCCCGAATGCTGCCCAGCCTAGCTTCGCTCTTCTGGAAATCTCACGCTCGAAGCTGTCCCTACCCATTTGCAGAACCTGGCCCAGGTAGACATATTCCTGGACCACTTCGAGCGCTTCTCCATTCATCGTAATCGGTCCCGGAACAACGAGTTCGTTGAATATGAGTTTCGTCTTGTCCAAGTTCATCCGGAAACCGACCGACTGACTTATACATCACTTATACACATACTATTACATCACTATTAAGCCAAATAATCTGAAGTCATCTTACCCAAAGCTTCGAAGCGATTGATAACGTCCATAGGCTGTTTGAATTGAGGGAAATTTCGTACCACTGAGCGCAAATATTCCTGGTGACATTCAATGAAGTTTCATTCATAACCAAGTGACTTAACGCTTAGTTAGGCAAATGAAATCATAATAATATGGAATGACAGAACGTGATGTCTTTTTGTATAAATGACTGACATTTCTAATCAAAATGTAGTTTCCATTTGGCAAGAGCATTTTAAATGCGCATCGCTCAAATTGCAGTGTTAGAGATGCTAATAGTATGGACACGACGAGCCCACCTTTTACGAGTATAGTGATAGTCAAGATCTACCTTAACGAGTTGTCTACTGTGTCCTTATATATAATTACTGATTACTGATAGGTAGGTTTCCTCACAATGCTTTCTCATACTTACTAAATACATAACCTAATTCAATAGTAGAATATCATTCCACCTAGACTATATTAAGCGTTTATTTGGTTATTTATGTCAAATTCAATTACATCTTACCACTACTGCAATATAGAACAAATCCTTAAATGGAAAAAATCCCAAAAACACTTAGTGGATCAAATCAACAGCACCAATCTCATAAATTACGAAGGTATGAATGTATTAATAACTCACTTCATAAATAGCCAATCCCTTGATTTGCTCTTCCATTAGCTGTCTTATATTCTTCATTTCTTCCACCCTCGCTTCCATGACTTCTGTCTCATGCGTCCTCTTCTTCAACGTTTCTAGATCATCATTTATCTTCTGCTCAGCACGATAGCGTTTTTCTTTGTTCTCTCGAATAAACTAGAAAACAGTTTTTACTCTACCCATGTCTAAGACCATTTTGTTTAAAAAACCTACTGCGATTGATATCATTTAAAAGGTTACATATAAAGGATTATAGAAAATTGAACGTCATATTTCAACTTAACTTCGGTCAGTGATCAAAATGAGGAAGTCGTACACTGAAATGAGATGTCAGAACATTTGCCCAAGATCGTCCTAGTTGATAATAATTACTCGACCCTAATATATCTACCTTAAAACGATTCGCAGGAATTAAATAACTCAATTACCACCAAGGATGAATGAACTGCCGCAGTGAACCATACCAGATTTTTGCACTATAAAAATAATTCTCGTTATCGTAAGATGAAAAGTTCAATTTATTATCTCTTACTAGATCTATTTCGCCTTACTCATCAATATATTTAAAAAAATTTTTACCCAACCTCAAAAGATCTTGCCTCATTTATCAATATAATTCAATCAATCAATAAATCAGCCTATCAGTCCACTGCTGGACGTAGGCCTTCTCAAGGTTAGGCCACAAAACACGATCACTCGTGGCTCTCAGCCAACTACCAGCGACCTCACGTCATCGGTCCATCTAGCAGGGGGGCGTCTTACACTACCGTTTACCGAGATGCGGCCGCTATTCGAGAACCGGTCAATATATTTTAATAACTTATTTACCAAACCACAAAACAGGTACCTTATTAAAGCTAATGAAAGAGTCTCTGAGCACTTTTTCCTTCTTGCGCAGATCCGCCCAATTGGCGTCCATGACGGTTCGGTTATCCTTATCTTCTACTCTCTTCATTGCCAGCTTCTCTTCAGCGTCCATCAGTTCGCGACGAGACTGCTCCATCAATACTTGCGGCGTGGGACGGGCTATGTCCCAGACTGGGTATTTCCTGAAAAAGAGGTTCAGGAGACCTTAATTGTGGTTGCTTTTTATCATATTAGGCGAAATCTAATTGATTTTCATTTGCTGTTTCATTGGTGATTGACTCCCTGAAATTTTTGGATATCGAAATCAGGTGGTCTAAAATACAGGCCATACTTCATTGCCAATATTTCAAATTATATTTCATCTTTGTCTTTTTTAACAGTCTAAATATGACCGCAAGTCTTCCAGACAGTTTTTTTCTGAAGAGGTTTCTACCGTCGCCTATAATCGCCCTTAAAGACATGCTAGGTTTAAGATAGCTGGTTACATATCTTTAAACTAACAGAGATTAGTATAGAGGTACAGAAATTGGTATGACTAGGTATGTAATACATACACAGCGTGGGAAAACATCGTGAAGAACACTACTTGTTCCCCGAACATGTAATAGTCATCTTGTAAATGGCGACACAACCTGCCACCTATCATATTGAATACTGATTATCAGATCCACGCGTGGGTTCGAGGCGGCCATAGAATTACTACGCAATTGTGGAGATAGACACCCGAACCTCGGACTACTTCACAAGGGTTAGCAAAATGTATGTGGGTGGTAAACATACTTAACCATTTGCTGTTCTGCCATTTTAGACTTGTAGTATTCCGCTGTGGCACTGACCGGTGGTCCGTGGGGCAAATTCAGGGGCGCCAAATCCGTAGTGTTGTCAAAAATTATCGTTTTTGAGGTCGCCATTTTGCACCGTTTAATATTTAGCACAAAATATAATAGCAATAATCTCAATAAATATTATTTATTGTGTAAAGCAACATAAACAAGTTCAATGATAGTTGCTTGGTTACGCTAAAAGACATTTTATTATAATGCCAACCTCAAGTT
Source organism: Leucoptera coffeella (assembly GCA_030578115.1). NCBI lineage: Eukaryota > Metazoa > Arthropoda > Insecta > Lepidoptera > Lyonetiidae > Leucoptera > Leucoptera coffeella. The sequence goes on from JAMBLF010001921.1 coordinate 29,955, forward strand.
ATGTTCTAAAAGTCATATTTCTTTTTTATCAGTTTGTTTGTGGTATAGTGTAGTAAAAGAAACCTATATACTCTTGCATTTTAAAACCAAACTAGTTAGTTGTTGAGCCGAACGTAATGAATTTTCATAGATATCCACCTGTTACATTGAGTACTGACTATCTTTTGGCCATAGATTTACTACTTTCGCAATTGGAGAGATGGACACCTGAACCTCTGTCTATCCCGCAAAGATTAATGTCGTGAACGCGTTGTCTTTGTATCAATCATTTGCAGTTAGATCACATTAGTTTCTCATTGCGTTCTAAATAAAAATATTAATAAAACTAATATTTAATAAGTACGTATGTATATTTAAGCAGTATTTCCCTCACCGGAGAATACAATTCTTTTGCGATGATAACATCATAAGTAAACCAGCCTATAAACGGCGACACGAAACATCGTCACGTAAAATGCTTTCATTAATTTAAAACGTTAGTTAACTATACTATCTATAGAGTAGATAGTTTCAATTCCTATACTATCTACTCTATAGATAGACGCTATATTGAAAAAGGGTGACGTTAGGAGTACCTATAACCGCCGAGTGTGTATGAGAAGATGTATCGGTGTCAATGAAGGTT